>CM052194.1:3070852-3100801 GCA_028455805.1 Lasioglossum figueresi | reverse complement strand
GGGAATCGGTAATATCTCCCAACGCAGATTTAGATTTCCATTTCGATTCCGGGTCCGAGGAGGAGAAAAGAAAACGTGTCCCCTCGACCCCGCGGAAATTCATCGGCAACGGATAAACGGAAATCCTCGACTTGGGTAACGCGGGGGTGTGAGAAATATCCCCGGCGATGTCTCCGCAGGCTCTAGGGCCCCCCTTTCTTTGCGACTCGTTTCGGCCTGGTACCGTTGTATTCGCATGCGATGGGAAATTGGCCGTAGAATATTTACGAGGTGGTCTCACCTTCGCCAGGGTTCGAACATCGCCGCACACACCGACGACCGTCGTCGGCGTGTTTGACAGCTCAGCCAGCCAGCCACCTTTTGTGATCGTCGTCGACGCCCCCGACGTCGTCGTCGAGAGACGCGCCCGTGGTCCAGGTTTGAAAGTGTGTACGTATGTGTCTCGCAGCCAGATTCGAGACTCTATACGACCACTACGGCAATGCACGAAGATAGCGGCCGAACAAAAGAAGGACTCTCCTCTTTTACACATCCAGAGGCGCGGGGTACGCCCACACACGAGCGTCGTTTGCTGTAGCAAAGGGGAAAAGTGGCTTGCTCAAGGCAGGGGATGAAACGCGAGGGTGAAGAGGACGGCGAAGAACTGAAGTTGCCGGGCAAGGAACGCAATCGAGTGGGATTAAACCTTCTCGATTGCTTCCAACTTCACGCGAGCTCTTTCTCACTCTCCTTCTCTCACTCTCTGGTTCTCTCTTCGTCTCTCCCTCTCTCTCTCTCTCTCTCTCTGCTCTTCATCGTACAACCCTCTCTCTCTGTCTACGTTCCTCTCTTCCAGACACTCCACTCTGCTCCATCTCTAACTCCCACCTCCCTCCCTCTCCCTCCCTCTCTCTCTCTCGCTCTCTCTCTCTCTTGCTTCCCCATTGCGGTGAAAAGACGTTTGATGGTATGGCGGGTATGTGAGGGTCCGAGTCAATTCGAGTCGATTCTATCCTCCGAGCTCCTCGGGTTAATTGGACATTTTTTATTGTCAATTTGTGATTGAGATCGCGACAGCCTTTGTCGCGCAATCCGACAGAAAGAGAGGACCCGAAATGCCAGCTTTGTCGGCAGGCTCGCATTAAGACACCCTTTGTCCCTTATCAGCCGGCCAGAGTGCAGTACGGTTTTCGCTTGAAAGACCGGTTTTCCTTCGATCATCGGAAAGTTACGCTTCCGGACCCTACGAATTCTACCGAACGACCACAGTTGCGCAATTCGCGTTCTTCGGCTTGATACCAGCTTGCTTACTCGTGGTTTGCTACACGGTTTTGACCAAAGTGCTTCGTTATTGCCTTTGGAGCTTTTCTATTCTTCGTCTGCTGCGATTTTTCTGATTTAACAATTAGTACTTAATTCTTCAAACGTGTACATTCGAATTGATGCGATAACAGTTTGGTACAAAACAGTAGAAAGTTGATCTGGTACGCTTTTCGAAAATTACTGTATAAAAGAACCTCAAATAGTATTTCAGTCAATATTGTTTCATAATTTACATACTACCATATTCTACTTAAATACATCGCGCTCAGCGTAATCAGAGAAAAATGATCCGTTGTGCAACATTCAAAAACGAAAAATGTACGTGAACGTATATGCGCACGTGTTCTTGTACTCAAAAGGCTGGATCAGTCGAAACCGCACATTTGCAGTAAGTCGAAAATAGAAGTTTCTAATTTCCTGTACTCGTTTTGGTTATTAATTCGGTAAAAAATCCACATTCGGTAAAGTAAAATGATTCCAGTAGGTTCCCCCGAATCGAATCTTTCGATCCCGTTTAAAATCTCCTTGTTAAAAGAAGAGACGGTAGAAATTTTTGCTGGACTCCATTCCCTTGCGGCGCGGCGCACAGAGAGCGTCGAGATGCGAGCGATACGTCATACGTCGCGCATCGCCGTGGAAGATCCGGCGAAGTTTAGCTTTCTGGGATCGGTGAAACAGGCCGAACGAAAAGCGGCAAAGGGGAAAGTAAGACTGAAGAGCGACAGGATAAAGCCGTCGAGCGCGAGAGAAACGAGTTTCCGCTTTGCTACTTTCGTCGGTGCATCGCAAACACACCGGTGTATACGAAAGAAAGATAGCGCGATGAAAAGGCGCGGAACGCCGGTGGCGTGGTGCGGCGGGGCAGGGCGGTCTGTGCGAGAGGGTGTGCTCTCTCGGTGGCTCGCTCTCTTGCTTCACAGGGCTAAATCGCAGACTTTTTTTTTACATGCTTACACGGAGAAAGCCCTGAAATATTAAGCGTGCAATTACCAGGCCCATTCACCGTGATGCAACGCTGAGACACGCGTCGGTAACGCACAGAGCGCAAAAGAGAAGCACGCGACGCGAAGGAGAAAGAAGCGAGTCTCGTTCGGGAGGGAAGGAGAGGGGTAGCGTGGGTGGCAAAGGAGGATGAAGAGGATGAGGAGGACGAGGAGGAGAAGGAGGGCTGGAAGTCGACGAAAGAACAGAGAATCACCGAGGCACACGCACACACTCCGTTCCGTTTCGCTTCTTCTGCACTCTCCCCCTTCTTCTCTTCTCTCTTCTCTTTCTTTTTCGCTCTCTGTACACCTCGATTCAATGTGATGATAAAAAGCGCGCTAGGCGAAAAATGAAAAGCTTTTCGCGACCGCTGGGCTCGGATGAGGCGCGCGAGCGAGACGGGACCTGTGTGCCGTGGCACATTGTTTCGAGCTTTGTCCCGAGATGCACGGGACGTCCATCCTGCGCCCCGCTGTCGTTAAGTCGTCGTTGGAACCCGACGCTGTTAAGTGTATTAGATCCGAAACAGCCCCTAGGTAAGTAAAGCGAGAGCGGCGGCTTTTTCAAACGGGTATTTATTAAATTCGATAATATACTACTACGGGGCCGACGCGACGCGACGAGACGCGTCGGGTCGCGAGGATTTACGACCGACGACAATATAATCGCAGCGACGACGAGCGAACGCGAGTGGAGGGATTAAAAGAATAAGGGAATAAATAAGCTTGAGGGCGCGCGCGCCCCGCTCAACAGGTACAGAGCGACGGAGTTTTTGAATATTCATGAGCTGTCCATTAAACGGCGTGTAATTTGTTTTCTTTGTAGAACGGGCCCGTGTATAGACGCCGGACGTGATCTATTTCGGATGCACGGCTTTCCGAATCGCCTTTCGAAATCGCATGAAATTTCCATCGACCCGAGAGCAGCGGTGTCTCCACGGTGGACGCGCGAAAATTTCTATTTCTGATTGGGATCCGACCGCGAAAAATTGCGGCCCGTGCTGCCAGCCATAAATCATGACGCGCAAAAAACGTCGACGCTCGAAAAAGTTCGATCTGGAATCGAGCTTTGTGATAAAATTGCAATTACGACGAATGAAAAATGATTTCGCCGCGACCAGATCGAGATATCGACGACGCTCTGACGCAAATGCTAATGGACTTCGCGTGTATGTATACGTAAGCAGCCTGCGGCGAGGTTGAATTTTTATTGAATAGGAGCTCCGCGGGATCGAACGGGCTTCGCCGGGCTCGAGGAACATTGTTTTATGAAGAGGGTTCATACGATACTTAAACGATTCTTACTTCAGTGGATATGATTTTTTTCAATCATTGAATTCAGACTAGAACGTCTGCGATCTTCAAACTGCTGCAACTTCATGTAAAATCATCTTACGACATTCTAACTGTGCTTGTTTTAAAGAGCGAAGTCTCTACTCGAGCACCCTTCGTTCAAAATTTTTTTTAAATATCCTATTCTCCGACGTAAATCAAAGCGAGAATCGAATGTTCTGTTTCGCGTTTCGGAGCAACTTTTAAGATGTCATTTTAAAAGGTAGATTTCCCTCCGAACTCTAATTTTTTGGAGTAGTGTATGCATTATATAAAAAAGCTGGCCTGGTTTCCAAGAGTGATACAGTACACCAACCATCGAACAAATCGTGTCAATTCATTCGCGCTCACAGCGGCGCGATTTAAATTGAGAGAATAACCATGATAGGGCGCCGGATTGTGGATCGTCGACAGCCGAAGAATGGCGTCGAATGCAAATGATTTTTCGTTGTGACCTCAATTAAGTGGATGAGATAAAGCACCCTAACGGTTCCCCTGAATCAGCGAAGAATCCTCAATCGACCACCCCCGTGGTAATAGCTCTCCACCGAGCATCGTTCCAACTTAAGAAACGAGTCTCCAGACGCGGCATAATTTTCCCTCGGATCTGCCGATAGAGCTATGACGCCGATAAGTTCCACGACGACGGCGCGCTGCGATTCGTTTCACGTCGACGACGTGGGTAGACCCAGGTGAAACACGATTCTGCGAGATAAATACCGGTGGCCGACTGATGCGGTCTTCGAACGTGAATGTGGATGGGTGGGCATGGTAACGCGAGTCGAGCATAAAATAACGAGTTTAATGACGTTCGCTTAACAAAAGCGCTTAGGGACCGCGGTTACGCCGAAAAATCTGACGCGAGCGTCTCGCCGGAAGCCGAGCTGGGGCACGTTTATCTAAACCTCAGGTAGTTGTTTGCACGAAGCGAAGTGTCGTTCCGAAAATAGCTGGCTCTCGCTCAGCCGGAGAACGATGGTTCGCGGGAGCGTGCGAGCAGGTGTGCGCAGGTGTGCAGGTTTGTTCGCGCGTGTACGCGTCGGTGTCCGTGATGGAAGTACGCGGTGCTGACGATGGAAGCGTAAAAGTGACGCTCGCGTACACGTCGACGTGTTCCTCCTCGTCTACGCGCGTCCTAGTTCGTCTATGTGTGCTTCTGTTCGTTTGTCCGCATTCCCGCGCGTTGGTGTCCTTCGCGAGTCAACGTGGAAGTGCAAGAGACTGGGCGCGCATCACGTATACCTATACATTATCTAGCAGCCATTTCGGTGGCATCATGGCGTAGCTGGCTGAGTTTACGGGCTGCTCCATCACGCGAAAGCTTAGCTTATCTCAACGCGACACAACATATCTGAGGCTTCCGTCTCTCGCCGGCCGAGAAACTACTGTCGGTAGCGACAGGTGGCAGCCGCTGTGCGATTCGCGGTCAAACCATACTCGACATCGGCGCGCGGGGCCTCGCACCTCCATCCACTGTTCGCAAAGTTTCGCCGAAGATTAACCCGACGATTTATTTTGCCACACCGACCGTGGCCCGCGAACGGCCAACCGATTCCCCGACAGCAGCGTTTCACGCTCCAGACATTCGGACAACGGTTAATCGCGCGATGCTCCGATAACGTTCGCCGGACTCTGAATAGATGCTTGATGGCACGACCCTCCGTCCCCCTCTCGTTCACCCGCCGCCGCCCACGCTTTCTGGCGACGTTACTTCCGAACCGATGGACTCCGCCTCGCTGTTGCTTTCCGGGCAAGATTCTATTGGACTGCCGGAACTCGATAGATTCTGTGATTGGCTGTGACCCTGGTGTCGGGCGTTGCGAAACGGTTTGTGAGATACTTCTAGATTCTCTGCTCTGATGGACGAAAGCGCTAATAGCTTCGCTTGGAAAATAATTAATGGAACTTGTGTTCGAACGTTTGAATAGAAGATGGTATACAAGGTTGTGTGACTGCCACAGACAAATTGAGAAACTTATGGAGAGAATTCGTTAAGTAGTGTTAATTAAGAAGCTACCTCCGTGCCAAGAAGTAGGGTACTAGTAGTATAGAATAGAGTAGAGTAGAATGGAGTCGAGCAGAATATTGAGTAAAGTACCAGTACAGTAGAATATAAGTAGTCGAGTAGAATATAGAGTAGAACACAGTAGAGTACAAGTGGAGTAAAGTAGAGTAGAGTCATGTACTATTAAACTAGTATAAAGTAGAGTACAAGCTATAGTATACATATTATAAGGAAATCGTTATGTCTGTATTTCTACATGCTTCGAAACGATTAAGAGGAATCTTTGAGAATTCCGTCGAGTGTTCTCAACCCGGTGAAAATCGATAAGTGGCGGAACAGTGAAATTAACGGCCATTAATCAATGTTGTTATTCGGAAAGATTCTCCCATCGAAGTCAGCCCTCCGCTCCAATATTCCTCTGTCGTCGATGGGGCGTTATTTTGTATCAATTGGTACTAAAAGACACCGTCGTATGGAAGGTTCCAGTTTTAAATCCGGATGTTTTTCGGAAACGATTGTACGAAGCCAAGGGGGAAAAGAACTATCGGGGACCGAGTAGGGCAATAAAATTGATCACCTCGAAATCCGCATGATAGTAGGAAAAGAAGAGTATGAGTCCTCGGCAGGGTAGGGTGGCGACGCGGGGCGTTCGGGGGTGGCTGGGTAGCATTAAAGTGCTTTGCGCTCGGTCGAGCTACGAATTTCAATCTGGAGCCTCGAAACGATCGACCCTCCAGTCAGAATAGACCGGGATAAAAGGGAGATTATCGGTTCGTACCTTTTGAAAACTGGAGATACTGAACTTTTCATATCTCGAAAACGACCGGGCTAGTGACCCTGTTAAGTACCCGCGATCAGCCGGGTTCGAGACGAGCCCCGGTTCGCGCGCCGCGATTGAAAAACGCGTTCGTTATTAAGTATTCCCGTCGGAGAAGGACGCTCTAAAGTTTTCGAAAATACTTTTGCGCTTGCGCGGCGCGAGGAAACGCGGTAAACCGATTTCCTGGAGGTGGGGGGAGAGGCATGTTTCCCCCGAGGAAAGCTGCCGGGGCGAGGTCTTCGTCGGGTCGAACGACTTCCCGAAGAAACCCCGAAGACACCACTCGCAGCTTGTAACGATAAGACGCATCCCTTTTAATACCATCCTACCGTAGCGTTGCCTCGCCTCGCCTCGCGTCGTCTCGTCACCGCAGAACGTGTTATTTTTCCGCTAAACGATAACATTACATCTCTGCCACCCCGCAACCCGCGCTGATCCGCCATCGTCCTAAGTCGCCAGTCATAAATGCACTCGGATCCCGCGGTATCTGTCACCGAATGGCGTGTACGATCCCTGACTCGGCTGCTGTGCTCTGAAACCTTCAGGGACGAAGAACGCTGTACGGACACTGGACGCTACTTACGACGCGCAAACATACCCTCCCCCTTCGACTCCACCCCTTACTTCAACCAACCCCCTTTTTCTAGGCTGCTCTGCCAGTCTGTATAGCCGGAAGGCTCGCCTGTGAAGAGAAAGTGGGCATGTTAGGCAGCACGAAAGAAGAGAGAGCTCGATGTTTCAGTGGAAGGTTGCGAAGGTCCTCGGGGTTGGACTGTGTCCACAAGGGTGCCCGCGGGTGAGCCCGTGGTAAAGGGAGGGGGTGTTCCAGTGCACACATCACGTATAACCAACGAGCCATCGCTTTGAATGACCTGGCCACGTATAAAATGCATGGGATTTCGCTCTAATGCCGGCCAGGGAGTTTGCCAGGGAGCGTATTTAGTCCCCCGAAAGATGAATGTAACAGGTCTCTTTTGACCCGCCCACCCGAGAAAGGAAATGGGAACCGAAAGTATCCAAAGGATGTACATGTGGGCGTAGTCCTTGCTCTACTCGGAATCGCAAATTGGTCTTTGGGGAGAGAGCAACGGAGGTAGAGAGAGAGAGAGTGAGAGGGGGGGGGAGAAAAAGCAGAGGAGAGAGGGGACTCGCCGATGTCGTGCGATGCTTAGCGATCCTTACAAGCCTTTAACGCTTTGACCTCGAGAATTGGCCTCGAGCGAATCTCGAGGAACGGGCACGCGCTTCTATATAGCAGACTCAGACCCTGACCAACCCCGATCCGTGATGCTTCAAAGAACCAGCGCTAGACGTAATCATTTCAGACGAGCAGTTCATTATTCCGACGCTGGCATCGCTGCATTCATTCTTGATTCGCTCATTGATCGTTTCCTTGCCTCCTGCTTGGAATCCCTTCGAGAAAATAGTGCTACAGACTCGAATAGTCACGTGGCTTTCAATACAATCCGTTGTTTTCTAACTCTATTTATTTGCAGAAAAATGAACACAAAAAAAGGATAGGCTCTAAGCTAATCAACGAGGACTGTTTAACTCGACGAGTGCTGTGTTTACAAGATTGGTAAGTCCACATAATAAAAATATTAGTTTCAACGAGAAGCCATGGGAAAAGCCTAAAAGTCCGCAGACTGCGAAGAACATCTCGATGCTTTTTCCTGTTCACATAAGAAATATAAAATGGTGATCACCAATCCAATGCGTTGGTAACAAAATCTGAATGAATCCTCGAAGATAAAGTTAATCTCCCCTGGTCTACGACCAGTTTGTACATAGCGCTTTTCAGCCGTTCGACAAATTCAGCAACGGCGCCTAAGTGTTCCAAACAGTCATCCCGGAAGTTTACTTCCAAAAACCTGCTCCTCGGGTCCCAGATGTCCCGGTATTGATTTATTATCGGAAAGTTGACCATCCCCAGGACCGAGCGCACGTGTGCTGTGCTCGGTTGTAGTTTCCCAGTCACGCCGGTCATAAAGCAATTGGACCATGCAACAACTCGGCGGTCGACTACGCGGTCGTTTCTAAGAATCATCAAATTCACTGATCAGCGAATTGCGCTAATCAAGGGAACGCGGAACGGTGAATCGTCGGGACGGAAGGACATCGAGTTGCGTCACGGTGGATCACGGTTGGAGTTGATACACACCGGGAACGGCAACGACCAGTCGACTAGCCGGGGTATCTCCCACTCGGCTTGGGTAAAATAAAACGATTTCTCTGAAAGAAGGTACGTGGGCGGTTGCGAGGGCACACGGAGGTAGAAATGATACTAGACGAGGAGACGAACCGGGTTGGGTGTGAGCGTAGAGGAGCTGAACACCCTAGGGAGCCGGCAGCTCGTTACGCGAGACGTGGCACAGCTCTCTTTCTCCCTTCTATTCTCTCTCCCTGGGTTTTCCTTCGCCTCTCTCTCTCTATCTCTCTCTCTCTCATGCCATTTTCCGTTTCACTCCAGCCCTCGGCCGTGACTCTCTCGAGCCTTGATCCTTTTGCACATCTATCTCCATCCTCGTTTCGCCCCCTGCACTCGGCACCCCTCGTTCTCGAGGCAACGGCGGTCTGAATAATGTCCCGCGTATACGGTTGTCTCTACACGCGCGTATCGCTACTCGGTAACAAGTGGATATTATGTTACCGGTGCTGATGCCATTGCTACTCTGGACCGCCACGCCGTTCACCATGGCTAAAGGGATCCCCTAACATCGATGGCGATTACGATATCGGCGCCACGCTGCCTCACCTACGCATTTTCTGCAGACTGCTGTCGTCGCAATTGCGAGAACGTCTTCAATCCTCTCCTAAAACTGTTCGCCTAAAGTTATTCTTGTTCTATGTATGGTCGTTCGATGCTGAAGTGTAGGCCTCGCTTAACACATTATTTATAGGTGGCTACTCAGCTTTTTGCACTCCAATAGCGACTTTTAGGTAACACCAAAAGTGACTTAAGTACATATATACACAGTGCAAGAATACACTCAATTTTATACGTATAAAATTGAAGAAAGAAAATAATTTATATCGTCTACAGAGTCTATAAAACATAATTCTTAAAATATGAACATTCGATAAGGTTCTTGTTCGAATTCCGCTAAACGGAGATTAAGGAAAGTCAATCTGCCAGTTCGTATCTGTAAAAAAAATTGTCCGATAGAAGACATTAGACTAATTTATTGTCGAAAACATGTGGAAGAATCAACACCGACCTACAATTTTTTATAATACTGCCCGACCACGATTAGTAATCGATCAGAAAAGTTTGAAGAGAAATTACAGCATGTAGAGATTTCCTTTCTCGAATTCCATAAATGTATCTTCATCTCTGCCAATTGGACACAAAAAGCAAGGTCATAGACGGCATGTAATGCGCATTGAACAGTGTAATGCGCAGTGTACAGAGCTTTTGTGCGGACTTTTCGCCGCTGTGTTTCTCTTTTGATTCCAGCAAGCATTCAAGCCCGATAGACAATGGACTGTAGCAGGAATATGAAGAAAACGTAACCGAATGGAAAGGGGAAGGTTGAGGCGTTTCGTAGAGAACTCGGTAATGACTGTCGCTACTTTTCCAGCATGTCGGAAGCGCATTGCGCCATTTCCGCTAGCCCGGAAGTGCGGTAACAAAGCGCTTCCGGCACGCGGTCTCGAGGAGGTTGTTACGACGGGGCCATGGCGTAGGGACACTCCGTGACATTTCAATGAACTTTGCGGCACAGTCATTTTCTCCCGAAAGTTCATCGGGTCTAACATGTGTTTTGGGGGCTGACGAACTTTCGACACCACATTTCTGGCTTCGCGGAGGGATTAAAGACGAGCGATATTACCGCGAAAGTTCAGGAACGCCCGCGAATTGGAACAGCCGCGTCACCGCGCACGTCGAAGTTCTGTTTTCGGTGCGATGTTCGGCTTCTAATATTCAAACCCCTGTCACCTTAAAATTACAAGACTGCAGGCAAAACAATCGGGAATGCTCGGAAACTTCCCGACGTTGTACCAACGATAGATTGTCGACGCTCTGAAATAATGTTTTCGATACGCGCGACAAACAAAGTTCGAAATAATCAATACCTCAAACAGGTGTAGACAAATGGAAGTCAATGATGTAGTCAGAACATTCAGGTAAACTTGCCAGAAAAATATAATGGAAAATTGATCGTCGTACGTTAATCGATCTACCAAAAGATGGGGGCGAAAGTCTGTACGAAAATGGAGTGAAGCAAAATCAATTGAAATATGGTTACATGTTAACTGTTAAAGTATTTCATTACTTAACCCATTATCGTATTTTAACGAGTCACGCTCGTCATGGATATTTTAAACAATATCTAATAAATATGAATGTTACGCCTTTCTTTTTAAATTAAATAAAATTTGATTCGTTTGTAATCAATATTTAAGCATTAAAATAAATGTTGCCATACAAAAAAATATAAATGTTCATTTCTTTTCTACGACATTTTTGGGGATAAACACGTGTTGATCGCTGTAACTGTAAAGAAAATGATACGGCAAGAGTTTGAAAAGGTGTTGGTACTTTGAAGTTCGAGATTTATTAATTGTTGACCTTTTCCGCTTTTTATTCAACAAAAAAATTCAGGAGAAATCGCGATTTATTGTGAACTTCAAGACGATTCTCTTACAAAACGTTTCGAAACGACTCCCTAAAAATATGAAGTCTATCAAACAACAAGATCTTGAGTGTGAAAAATAAGTGTTTACGAAGACCACGTTAAAAATATTTCCTGTCACTTACCTGGGGATATGTACACGTATCAATATACTTCTGGATGGCCACGGTTCATCAAAGAGGAGCTTGAAATTTTTCCAATAATGGTCTCGGAAGGAACGAGTTCATTAAGTTTTTCGGGACGTTAGTCGGTCTACGATCGAAATGGCCGCCGCAGTCAACTGACCGAGAGCTCCTCATCCGCGAGGAATAAACTTTTGAGAGGTATTAAACAATCATCGGTGGGCAATATAATAAAGCAAACGGTTTGGTATCCGAACTGGACAAATCCGCCGCATGCGATTCACGGGTCCTAGTTCGTCCCGAACGGGTATACCACTGGACATCAAAATAAAAGGAATTTCCTTGAGAACGACTATACGATAACATCAACTATAGCGTGGAGTTATCGCGGTGCGGATCGCGCCAAACGTGCCAGTATCGTATTGTGCGCGTTGCCGGGCGGAGTGTCTGGCACCGGTCCCGAATTCGAAACGGAACGCGTGCATTCCTATTACTTTTTCCGAACGAGCCTAGCGGCGGACGAAGAGGGACGGTCCGGGTGTATAAAAGAAGCGAAAGAGGGAGGCTCCAGGCCAGCGCAGCCAACGCCATTTTATGAAAATTGCACCGCCCGTTCCACCTGCCCCGAGCGTTCAGGCGAAATATGTTACTTCCATCTCGCGATTAATGGTCGTTATTTTATTTCGAATAACGCGCGTCCCGCTCTATCCCGAACCCCGCGCCGAACGCTGCGCTGGAAACTGGCCGGGGCAACTTTTCATGCACCGCGTTCATTTTTTTCGCCCACCCACTCCTCCCGAAAAGGGCTGATGACCCGTGGCTATTAAAAATCTTTCAGCCGCGTCTATCTTCGATCACCGAATGGGGATTTTTATTTTTATTTTAGTTTCCATGTTCGGTAAGAGAACGTCTAAGACCGCGTCCTAATTGAAAGATATAGTGATCTGGACATTGTTAATATCATGCTTGCCCTGTTCCATTTATTTTATTAACCATGGTCTAACCATTCTATTCATTTGGATACGATTCTCATATTTTACCGGTCTGACCACGAATACCACGTATTGTACTTTCGGTGCACGTGCTGGTCCCAGTAGGACAAGTAGAACGTTCCAAAATGTAGTTGCCATATTTTATGTACTTGTATATTTTATGTACTTGTCTGACTGTAACGATTCAAGCCCACTGGGCTGACCATAACGATTCTAGACTTCTTGTCTGAACATGACGATTCCAACATAAAAACCGAACCTCCAGCATAAAATTGCCCTTAAAAACAGCACTTGGTCCATGCAACGAGTAATATCACGATGCCAAAGGGACAATGAATTATAGAACGCGTCAATCATTCAAGAGAATGATAATAACATGAGCGGTATAAATAAATGAGAACACGATGTGTAATAGTACAAACGAGAGAAATTCAGAATGAGCAGTCGACGATAAATGATTGAAAATGCCATCAAGTGCTGTCTAAATAATTCAAAGGTTCGATGTGGTGCTTCGTAATCAGAGGTTTCATGTTTAATTACATCGACGCGTAGCAAACTATTTCTTTTCGAAATCATTCTTGCATGCATTACCGTGTTCGCACGCGTTCAACGGACACTATTACCGCGCACTAAATATCAATCAATTCCGAGTATAATGGGCACAATATCATTATTATTAGTCATCCGTTATCCGGTTACACGGTGCCGGGCAAATAGCTCTCATTCAGGTTGGCGGACAATTTCCCGTCAGACGCGGCGAAATTCCACGGCCGACCGGGCCGTCCCTTATCGAATAATAGCGCAAATTGCCAGCCGGTCATGGAGGTGTCTTTCAAACAGAAATAACAAAATTTTCATCGCGGCAATCCGGCCACGATCGAACACCGGGACGCGAGCGGACGAGAAATCGAGCGGGCGCACGGCGTTTGCCTCGTTAATACGCCTGATGCGTGATTATCGGCCGCGGCGGTGAATCGTGATTTCCGAGGTCGCGTCATAATTTATGTGCTTCCGGCTTTTGACGACGCGACGGAATAAAATTGTCGATGGTCCAGCAGCGGCAGGCTTTGTAAAAATATAGAAATGTCGCGGCGACACGGAAACGGGCACGCAGACGGCCGCGAACGCGCCGGACCGATGAAAAGAGCTGGTGGAAACGCTCGGATCGACAGAGCATCGAGTGGAGGGCAGAGTGAACGAGAGAGGGAGGCGGGAGAGAGGAGGAGAGAACGACGCTTTGGATAGAGTCCGCGGAACAGGGAGGAAGGGAAAGGGTACAATTAAAATTAGCGCAATTCAGTCGCTCGCCGGTAATTCGCGTGCCTGGCATTTATATTATTAAGCCGCGCAAATTTCTCTCGCCTCTCCCCTCCCGCCCTCAACGTTCCGTTCTCCTGGCCCCGTGGAAATTCTCACACAGACAACCGTACACGCGTGACCCCGCCGACCCTTCCACTCTTGCGCTCTCTACCCCTTTCCCTTTTGATACGTTCTCCCAGCCTCCCTTCGGTACCATCCTCCCTCAACGGCTCGCAGTCTACGGGCGTGAGTTTTGACCGTTAGTCACGGCCATGGAGACTGGGAAGAAAATAATTCCGGGTTTTGAAATGAATTACATCTAATTGCTCTTATTACGGGAACGAGAGGGCTTTATTATTCTCTCTTCATCCGCGCCGCTACGCTTACGCCCCTCGCTTGCTATTCTCTGCCCTTTGGCCGCTTCCTGCCCTTAATCGTATTTGCTTTTTTCTTGCTTTTTGCCGCCTAATCCCACGCGCCAATGTACGCTCCCTCGAAACGAACATCGAATTGGGGATATCGATGAGGTGCTCTGGGTACCATAGTCAATTCAGAGGGTCTCACTCACCTTTGGATGTGTTCTCCTAGGAAACGCTACCTTCGGGTCGATCTGCAACAAAGAGAAAGATCAAACTGTTAGCAATGTATTCGGAAAGTGTCTCTTTCGATGTATCAATTTGATTCATAAGTAGTATTCATCGATGTTTAGGGTGACACCGGCTCGGTGTGGCGTGCGGAGTTGAAATGCCAGTGATGTAGTACCGTATGCAGTCACACATAAAGATATTAACCCTATGTAATCGATTATGCAATTTGATTTCAGATTTCGGACATTTCATCCGATATAGAATATTTTTGTTACGTACGATCTCTTCCGTTCCGTCGACTCGAAATTATATGTATTCGTTCGTATAACACTTGAACATTTATCAATTTATTAAAGATGAATACATTTACTAATGCAGGAATTGTTTTGAATTATGGTGTAACGCAAGGGGGTAAGAAAATAATATCTAAATATTCAACGAAGACAATTATGATTGCATCCTCCTCATTGGAAACTCTATAAATGCAAAACTTTAGTGTATGTCGTTGAACTTGCTCTAGACTATAGCACCTAGTCCACTGTGTTACAAAACTTTTCCTTGCAATGAGCATATCAATTCTACGATACAGTAATAATGAAAAGAATGACAGAACGTGACGACAAACTTTTATCGACACCTTATTGCATTTTCAATACTTCAGCTGAACGTATGAACAATGTTGAACGACTTCTCGCAACAGATGTTCCCGGTTACAGTAATCCTAAAACATGAAGTTCTGAGTTGTCGTATCTGGTGATTCAAGGGGTAATCGCCGAGTCATGAAATCAAGTTTCGCGAAAAGTCCTCGGAGAAAGAGAATATCGGTACCGGTCGGCTAGCCAAACTCTCGGCGTGTTCTTCTCGAGCGAGTTCCGTGGATTTGTCCGCAGGGACGAGGAACCAGGTCGAACGTAACCGCAGCTTACGCCCTACGTGGCTAAAAAGCAAAAACCCATTTTGCGGCGTTCCGTCCTCCCCTCCACGTCGCGGCACCATGGAATTCCCAGTGCAGCCGCGACGTAAATTTTCGGCGCGAAATCGAGCCGCTCGAATGTTCGTCCCGGCTTCCCTCGTGACCTTACTTCGAACTTACGTGCGTGAAGCTACGCGGAAACGTACGTGACCGCAGGGGCGTCGTTCCGCCGAGCAGCCAGCCATTCGAGAAGTTCCGACTTTGTCGTTGCTTTGCCGGGGAAATCTTCGTGAACTGTGTTGGGAGCCCTCCATTGGCCCGCGCCAGACCGACTTGCATATTTTCGGTGCGTGCGATATCTGAACCGCGATTGCTCGAAACGTTTGGCATAGTAATTCCGACAAGCCGAGCCTCGAGAAAGGTAAGGGCGCTATGCAAGCTTTACAAGCCAGGGTAATAGACATCGAACGTAACGAGTAAATGCGGGATAGAAAATGGGAAATATAATATACATTTTCGACAAACATCAAATAATGAAATGCTGACTGTTTATGAAGAGATACGACACAATGATTTATACGATGGATCTGCGAGAAGAGGCAATCTTTGATCACAAATTATATGTAAAGTGACGATCCTAACCATTCTTCCCATCGTATGTCTGATCATGATTGTCCTATTCGATTTATTTAAACGTTGTCGTCCTAATGTTCTTGTTAGGCCATAGACGTCATATTTTACTTGTTTGGAAACGTTCTTCATTGCAAACTCTACTCACCCGGCTCGAATTGTTATAGTCTGACAACAGTTGTCGTGTTCTCCATGTCTGACAGAAGATTGTTTATTATTTTATTTCCTTGACAGAATGCTCCCTCTTAAAGAATTGTCTGGCCGCGAGCGTCGTATTCTACTTGTTCGGTCGAATCTTGTTCTACTCTACTTTTTCGGTCAAAGAGGTAGATAGTTCAATTTCTCGACCGCACGCTATTTCTAAGAAGAATGTCGGACCATGGCTGTCTCATTCTACTTTATGTTCGTACGTCCGTAAATGCGTATTGATTTTTTTCTGCGTCAACAGGTGTCACAGGCAATGTCTTAAAGAAAACGCTGCCTCGAGGTAGATTTTAATTAAGATATTATCAATTTCTGCTTGAGAGCACTACTAAATATGCAATCTGCGATCGTTTATATTCAACGTTCTGGTAAGTTGTACTACCAAGATTATATTATACGTTTAATTTCCGAACAATCGTCGGTGGCGCTGATTCGACGATTTTTTTTATCGAGGCCGAGTTTCTCGCCGCTTCTCTAAAGTGGGTCAGTTTTCTTGCTTTTATCACCCGGTTCAAGACGCGGAGCTCGGAGATTTTTTATCGTGGCAACTCCATTTGAAGTATTTTTCTCGATCGTTGCCGGTCCTGGAAATATTTGTTTCGTTGGGTCGTGTCTCCAAGTTTCATGCTGAAGATGCAATCAATTCTATCGTTTTTCGAAAGGTTTTCGTTTTAACATTATTCAATAACTAATGTCCTGGACCCAGTGACCATAATCGACTGCTCCATTAATGTTCCCCAGAACTTAAAACACACGTACATCATTCTCCCTGATATTATCATCATTTCTTCTTTATTAGATTTAAAGTTTTCCGTCTGGATTCGCGCTTCAGTACTTTCTTTTTACGTCATTATTTCACGTATCTCCAGAATAATTACTCGGGCATAGTAGACGCAGCAACGGAACGATTAATGATCGTTGTTTCGTAAATTTCTCCGTGCATTTGATCATGGAGTCCCATTTCCAAAATTTATTGAATTCATTTCGAAGGCAATCACTTTTCTATCAAATAAGCAGCGGTTGCACTGGAGATCTTTTGAAACGTCAGTCATCGTTTCGATGCAACGTCGTAATTAAGAATAATGTCTTCGAGATAATCCGTGCCGTTCAAAGACGCTTCATCTTTCATGCCGAGCTTTTGATAAATGAAATGTGCAGGCACAGCTGCGAGCAACAGCGTCTCGTGTACAACTACAAGGAATACTTCTCTTCGCAAACAGATCAAACGGCGCTTGCTATCAATATCCTTCTGCTGGGAGGATTTTTATGTCATTCGCAGCGATACGAGAAAATTCATTAAAACACGGAATTCAATCCACGCCCACATATTTCTCCACTACGGAACTTAATCTCACTTGCTTGATAGTATCAAATGATAGAAGCCGATGAACGGTGGGTCTCAATGTTTTCACCCGCATAGCAGAATAAAACGGTAAAAGTCGATGTCTGACCAGCCTTAAACATTCTGCTTGTATGGCAGAATCAAGTGGTGGAGGACGATGCCTGGCCAGCCTCAGTCTTTCCGCTTGTACGGTAGAATCGAGTGGTACAAGTCGATGTATGGTCAGCCTTACAGTTTTCTGCTGGTACGGTAGAATCGAGTGGTAGAAATCGTCGAGCAACATTAATCGAGCTTCAATAATTATTATAGAACATCAATGAACTCAATCTTATCACAGGGAACTCTGAATACAATTGAACTCTTTCTTGTCAACATCGAAACGTTAATACAGAAAGAGAGAAGGGACGAGAACGCAGAAAACTTGTTCGCGATAGGCGAAGAAGAACCAGTCTAGGAACGTCGAGCAGGAATCACGGTGTCGTTCGGGTTACAAGATCAGAAACCACAGTTTTCCCGTCGCGAATCACGCAGCAAACCGGTGTTTACAAGAAACAAACCTTCAAAGACGATTCGCTAATAGGGAAGACGTGACGTTCCCGAACTCGAGCTTCTTCGGCTCGCGCTGGTTTCAGGCTAGGCAAGAGAAAACGTAGCTCGAGGGGGTAGAGCGGAAGCCACGAACGTGGTAATGACAAGCAAGAAAACCCGCCTCTATCCACCGCCGCCGTCGCCATCCGCACCAACGAGCGTCAGCGACGTTCCTCTCTCCCCGTCGCTCTTCCTCTCCTTCTCTCTCTGCTGTGTTTTCTCCCTTTCCTGTTCCCCGGCTACGCGAACCACCCCGTTTGCATAATCCCCTACGGCAAAGTTCACACCGGTCGCTCGCACGCCCCCGGACGCCCTGGAGCACGTCAAGCGACCCAACGTCGACAGCTACAACGACGAGGGTGGAGAGAAAGTCTTTCGGTTTTCGTCTTCCTGCGCCGACACCGTGATTCTTCCTCCATTTCCACCTAACCCGCGACGCCACGTCGAAGAACCAGAGGAAGCGGAAGAGTCGTTGGATCCAGTCTAGCGCGACAACTTCGCTACTAGCCCCTCAGGAACAACGGGAACAACGGGTCTCGTGGACAAGTTAGCAAGCACGCGGACGCGAGCTTCGAGGATGAGATTAACTGCTGTTTGACACGCGCTGCGAGCATAATTCCTGCGTAAGCATCGCACCGTACACGTCCACCCCCACGATGTAATTGTTCGGTCCTGCCTTTGTTGCGATGGATTACCGCGGTTGTTATTTCACCAACTTGTCCGACGATACGCTTGAGCTTGACGCGATGTCATTTATTATTGCAATTCTTTCGAGGATTTCACGTCAGTCGTGGCTAGATCAGATCCTAGTTGTCTATCTTTTCGTTCACATTAGAAGTACACAACGATTCGAAGTGGATACCAGATAATTAGAATTTTATGTAAAATAAAAATTGTTTGCATTAATTGGAAGAGACAAGAGCTACGTAGATATTCAGTTCTTTTCATAATAATTTTAAGGAGTTGGAAATAATACAACGGTATCTTGAAATTTTAAAAATATCTTTCTCTATTGTATTTGTAATTGATTCGACGTGGAACCACCACAAAAAATAATAGCGGTTACTGACAGTTCTCGCTTTCCCTAAACAGTCATTGTACTTTGGACTATCACACATTTTTCACGGGCACTGTATCCGCGACCCATTCCGCTACTATAGGCGTTAACAGTGACGAGGGACTGCCAAACCATCAATCGTGGAAATAGATTATTATAACCCGTCGATACAAGGAACGCGATCACGGTTCCCAATCATTACGTACAATCGGCGAGCAAGATACGGTCCATGATCGACAGGAATTTGTCAGCGGCCAGTGAATCGTGTTCAACGAATCGATCAACGAGATTAGTTTCGACGGTCCGGTTATTCGATTCATTTCGTTCGCTTCCGGGCCGGGAGTATCGCGCGGATGAAAGCGTGTAGAGAACGATAGCTAGAGTAACAGAGAGAAAAAGAGAAGAAGACAAAGTCAGGGAATCGCGGGAGATAGAATTGGCGGGAGGAGAGCCGGCATTACCGAGAAAAATCGAGAGGCTCGAAGCCATTTTCGCAAACATAACCCAGTTACCCGATATCGCGCGAAATGATCGGTCGCCAAACCATCGTCGACGATGACTGCGGGCGAGGAAGAAGACGACGTAGACGACGAGGAAGAGGACGACGTAGACGACGACGTAGACGACGACGACGACGACGACGATAGAAATTCAATCTGGTTCGCACGCCTGGAAATTGGAAGAGTCACCTATCCCCGACCGACCGGCTGATTCGAGGAGCTGCCGCGGAGGAAAACCCCTGGCTCGTATCGGCAACATTTGGAAAAGTAATCCGGGACACTATTCTTCGCGCCTCCGATCTCCTTCTTGCTCTATCTTTCTACACTCGCGAAACCAGCAAGTGGCTTCGACGCTCTCTATTCGCGAACGAGAAAATTCACGCAAGGTTTCGCGGTAATTTCGACGGAATCCGAATACTCCCTGTCGGAGATGGTTAAATTGTTGGCTGGAGTGCTCCCACTAGAAGTTCCGGGACGATTCTACATCCACAAGTGAATTCTAGGTTCTTTTTCCATCGAAACAATATCGTTCGCGAGTGTCTGAACGCTACACGATGAATAATCTACAATTTTTTATAACTAACACTGTGTGAAAGGGTTACTACTTAAATGTTACACATTTTACATTCTTTTAGAATTTTTCTTTCATTCTTGTTGCGATTTAAGGTCCCATTAAAAGAGAACGTTCGTCAGGTGAAAAATATACAATTACGATTTGTGTCTCGTTATGTTGCACTTTGATATAACCTGTTTTACTTAACTTAACTGCGCGAACAAACTCGAAAATAATAAAATTATTTTGTTATCGATGGATCTAGTTTTTGTATTTCTTGACTCCTACTGAAGCATCATATTTTGACAGTTCGATGAACTCGTGCAAAATTAAATGGAACAGATCTGTGCATGAATCTGTTTGATGATTTGCAAAGATCAAATCAGATCTTTGGAAGACATCAATGGCGTTTGGAACATCGAATACATTCCAGCAAAGGAAAGTGTTCCGGCAGAGTTGCACTGTTTTTCATTTCGTTTTACTTTCGAAGCCATCAGTGGTATACGCGGAAAAGTTTTGAGCGGCAAACATATTACGCCGTTCCATTTCCTTCGGGCTTAAAGTTTCGTCTGGCAGAGTATATCAATTTATAATGGATGGATACGTGTAGGAGACACGCGGAAGCAGACCCGATGAGGGTGTTATTAAACTTTAAATTATAAATGCAACGGAAAACGATTAGAAATGTCTGGGCGATCGACTTGTTTGCTCGACGATTCGTAAACGATAATTAAGAATTATGTTACGCGTCGATGCTGGGCATTATCAAACAGAATTTCTGTGAACCGGAGGTTGTTGGATAGGAAATGAATTTGTGAACTTTAGCGATAAATTCTCCGTGTTTGGATTGAGTTTACAGGTGATTAGAATGCAAATGGATTTGGGAAACTGGACTGGACATTATAACTAGACTGTAACGTTATTGATTACGGTTACTGGCGAATACAGTGGGCGTGTCTCGATTGCTTCTTACTCTCTGTGAAACAATTACGAACGTTGCTTCGTGGTAGACAGGGTAAAAATATTCGTGAAATCCGGCGGGCTCGCGGATTTGTCTTTTTGGGGTTGGTTTCGTGACGACATTCTTTCGGCACTTCATGCTCGAAAGGGGTGGAAACCAGATGGATAGAGAGAACGGTTCGAGTGTCATTCAAGATTTAACTACAGTCTCGGCAAGATCGGAGTAAATATCAGCGAGCTACAAGTGGGAGATTTTCCCACTCTCGAACAATCCTTCGAGCCCCTCCTCTGCTCTCTTCGCGATTTTCACCCCGTTCCACCCTTTACCGCCGCCCTATCTAATACTGTCTGTCCTGGGCACATGGCTCGCCAGTTCCGAAACTTCCGAGCTGCCTCGCCGTGTGCACAATGAGAGCTGAGAGGTTTTTAACAGCGACGAAACTTTTGATTGATGCACGTTGGAGACGCGCGCGGTTCGTTGTCTTTGAACCCGGACCGGATCTGCCGCGAGGAAATCGGTAACAAGATGAACTGCGCCGGCGGAGATCGATCTTTCCGTAAATTAGAAATTAGAAACTAGATCAAAGTTTACCCTGTTCGTTCAAATCTTCTTCGTTCGAACAATGTTTCCCTTAGACGTGTTTCGCAGAGTACACCGAAATAATGGGATTGGAGCCACGGGTGTTCTAACGCGAACGTTCTGTACCGTGTATTCAGACACACGCGGTAGCATCTATCATATTCTCTATGTTTTAATCTATTTTTCTGTGTAGTTTCATTTTTCCGACTCGTTTATCTATTGATTTATACGACTTGACATAAGAGATTCATAATTTTGTTTTCATACAGAACCGTTCGACCGAGATTGTTCGTTTGGTTAAAGATGAGGGAATAGTAGTAAAATAATTAAATGTGTTATACACCTCGATTTATTTTCTTTCGTTAGCTTTGTGATTTATTGCTTCGCAGTAAGGGTTAAAAATGCGCGAGATTATTGCATCGCGTGTGCATCTTGCTTGATGCAGAAATTGATGGAAAAATTGCAGGTCTTTAAAGAGAGGACTGTTTGTCCTCGTTTCTCGAGACTTTGATGCGAAGGCGTAGGTCCGGAGCTACGAGGGAAAGATTGCGATACATCACGCGCGATGCATCGCTATCCAAGGAGTAACGCGGGTCCCGCCTCCTCATCTCTGCTTTATCGTTCCGGGATTGTCCTATAAAGAAACTTTTTACGCCGCTAATAATCTAAGGAAGTTGAAGGGACGTTTAGCCGTGTTTTTATTTCATTCGCGAGGCATAAACTACCCGTGCACGCCAGTTACCCGTCACAGGGGAGGCGCAATCTTTTCTGCAAGGAGCAGATGGCACAAATATAAAACCGGCGCGGGCGCGGCGGCAGTCAAAGATTCCTCACGTATAACTTAATCCGTTTGTTCCACGGTATTTCGCTTTCTCTCTCCTTCACCGCCCTATTTCCCCAGGTTTATGGCAATGACGCACATTTCTCGGCTGCTGCAAACTCACTCGAGCCCGTCGCCCGCACGCACACTGAATTTTAATCGGGACTGGAAGACCTTCTCTTATTGGGGGGAATGCCAAAGTAATGAGTTCTACCCGCAGCACGACGTATCCATAAAGAAATGTAGGCTACGTTCGCGCTGAAGCCCTACAATTTTTATGTTCGCACCGGAGACCGCACAGGTAGCCATATCACGTGACGAGTACGACGACGAGAAGCTCTAATTTACCGTGAAGCGTTTCATACCCATTTAATAATCTTTCGTTCAGTTGTTACTACTGTGCTGCATCTGCTACTCTCGTTTAAACCACAGAAAATTATTTATCAAGTTTCACGTATATAGACACATGCAAAATGCAATTTCAGTCTCGTTACTTTTCATATTTTATACTCACTTTAATTTTTGTCTGTTTAATTAAACGAAATCTATACATTCGCTGTCTGCGCGTACAGCTTTGGGGCAGGGCTGATCACAGATTGGCGTATTCCGCTTGGGCAAAGAATCGGAACTTTGATTCAAATTCTGGGATTTCATATTTCCACTGGAATTGAATATAACATTTTCTACTACGTAATACATTACACTTTTATTGTCATTTGTGTGCAAATATTACGTAGAACGTTTCATAAATACTTATCAACGTCTGAGTTGGACAGGTAATGATTAAAATGATGAAAATGATTCTCTGTTTAAAAACATAATTTTCCTGTGTATAATATTTTATTTATTTTTGGATGTAAGAAAATAAAATACATTCGACGCGACTGTAGAATTGTATTCCTTTTTTGTCACGTCTGACTGCAGGCAGGCCAACTCTACTTCCCCACGCGACAATAGCTGAATACGATTAGTTTTCGATAATCAGGTTCGAAGTAAAAACGATTTACCATTTATTTGAGAGGACAACACTACTTAATTCGCCAAAGCGATTGTTTCAATTAAACAAGAAAATTGGGGATACGCTAAAATTTTGGATCAAGGAAATTGCCGTCGATTTCAGAAATCGCGCCCGGAAAGACAGAATCCAACAATCACGGCCAGGTCGAACGCAAATACGGTCTAAATCCGTGGACCGCGTGAATCAGGTCTGGCTGCATTCGATATCAGTCCATGCAAGGCCATACGATTCCGAAATTCCCACCTATTTACTCACCGCCCCCGCGTTTCTATTTCCTCTAGGCTGTCGCTCGTCAGCTATTTAAACAGCGAGCGCGCTTATAATTTACTTCGATCAGCAGCCACTCTCCCGCGATGGTCTGAAAAAGCAGAGGCAGAAATCGCGTCAAAGAAACCTGTGATAAAACGATTGGGAAACTAGAAGGAACGAGGAATAATTATTAAATCAAGGAACAAATAGATCTTGGCATATTTGACGAGCGGGTGGAGACAGACTACGTCGCAATGAGAAATTATTATTAAAGTTTAGAGACCGACTTATCCGCTGGAACAACCGTAGTCACGTCAGCCTGGGCTCAAACAGTGAATTCCGCCTTGCAAATTAAAGACAAATAGGCTGAGCTGATTTTGCAGTAAGTTCTTCGGTGTCTTTCATCTTTGTCTCGCGCGCGGGGCGCCTTTGATTGACTGTGTGCGTCTTTGTGACTCGCTTCTTTCGTTTTTCCGACGGAACACCGCCGCCGTCATCCCTTTGCTCCGCGTCGCTCTCGTTTCTCTTCGCCACTGTTCTCTTTAGCGGTGCTCGCGATTTTTTTCCGCGCGAGCTTTCGCTCCGTTTACATGGCCGCGAAGTCGACGAATCCGCGAGTCGACAGAAGCGTCGAAGAGACGCGACAAAACGTCTGTCGAGAAGGGGAGCCGGCAAAAATGGCAGACCTCGTCGAGCAGCGATGAGCGAATCGGGGAAGCGGGCCGTCTAAAAGGGAATCGGACATCGAGAAGGTCCACAAAGGACGGAAAAGGGTGACACAGAAAGATGGGGGGCGGTAGGGGCGTAAAGCCGAACGGACAATACAGTCATCGCTTGAAAACTGGGCCAGAAACAATGCGACGAGATCCCGGATGGAGCGGACGCTCTTCTTTTCGTTATCCTGATCTGCAGAGGAAATTCCAACCTTAAAGCATTCACCGAGAATCCGGCGGCCTTGAACTTCATCGAAAATATGCCATTTTTCTGGCAATTACTGGCGAGGCTCAATTTTTACCATTATGTTAATTACGATTTTTCCCCGTCTGAGTGCTCTTTCTAATAATACTGCACTTGCAACTGTGCTTTTAAATAGCAATTTCGTTATCGTTAACTACTAGTGTTATCTTATACAGCATCTGATGTTCGTCAGTTTTGACGGAATAAAAGAAATAATTCGTTAAACGCACGGAGTTACATTTTTTTGTCTTGTCCGATCATAGGCTGGTCAATTCTACTTTCGCAAGCAATCATGATTATGTACGATCCATTTTCGATATGAAAATTCGAAAAACATTGTTTGTACACTAACAGGTTTTAACCATCGTTGGGTCCATTTTCCAATGTTTATTGCGTGCAACATTTATTGTAAAATCTATCTAAAAAAAACAGTGATGATTAAGAAGTGAGATTTTTCTCATTTTATGGATATGAAATTGATATGATACCTCGTGCAATACTTCAACGTGTAGTAATTGATTATATACCGACATAGTTATCATCAATTAGTCCTTCCCAGTCTGGAAGGTGGTCCTTCGACAAAACCAAGCGGGCACCTCGCAGTGCAAATACATTCAAGGTCCGAACGATCGAACAAGATCAACCACGTACGTTAACCGTGAACAATGTAGATTTCTACTTCAATTTTTGGTTTCTTAAGTTTGGCAACAAGCATACAGGTTCGCATGGAGTCCCTAGTTTGTGCTAACGTGAAAATTTTCGTCTTTCAGAGTAAACAATTCTTGGATCGGAAGCTAATATTTTAAAGTTCGGTGGAAAAACGTTTTGTTTGCATCGATCGCGTTGATTAATGTCGAAGCGTATGCATTTAGGTTCCGCAAACGCCTCGGCAGCTTTTTGTCCAGCCCCCGGGCTCGCTTGCACATGCAAAAAGACGCTCCGGCGAAGTTTCTTCCGTTTCCCTCTCAATTCTTAGAACGGTTCCGCGTCCACGGACGCCAGGAAAACACGGATTCTTCGTGACAAACTTGAAAGTGTATAAACTTTGGTGTTTTTGCTGGGCCATAAAGTTTCCCCTCGGCATCCTCGAAACTGGCTGTAATGGCCGTCGCAACTGTCATTCCTACGTAGCCGGAGATATCAGTGGAACACGGCGAAGTTAATGTAATGTAAGTTATTTGCCATAGCAGATTACTATCGGATGAAACAAAAAGAATCGGAAAGTTGCGTTCCACGGTTGCTCGGTGGAACAACGGGCGAAATTGAGGAACAACATTTCTTCGACCAGACACTGGAAAGTAGTTCCTTATTTCTTTGACTCTGTTAAGTATATGATGAGAATGTGCTGTTGAGTGGATCTTGGAGACTGAAAAGTTCTACGGCTTTCTGGTTCAATTAAAATCTGACCTATTGTCGGGCAACTTGGTCGGATGTGCAATGTCGTACGTTCTTTCGTAGTAGGTTCCTACAGAGAGAAATAATCGAATATGCTACAAATTATAAAATTGTTCAGTGTTTCGCGCACTTTTATATTCGATCTGTCACACCCCTAATCCATACTGTTGCCACAAATTATTTCAGAAATCTTCTTCTCCTCGGCAATTATTTCTCGTAGTATCTATAACATTTTCTTTGGCTCTACAATTGTTTTAAAAGCTTAGCAACGGTTCCATGGGTTGTACAATTTTTTCCTTAAAGTTGCTTCATAGGGTTCGCGCTGTTTTCGTAGATCGAACAACGTTCTAGAAAACTGTATAATTACTTCGCAGGGCCTACAGTTTTCGAGAAGTGTTACAAGACTGCAACGGCCCATGAACCTTTTTGTAAATTCTACAATTTTTTAAGGGCCCCACAATTTTATCACGAATACTACAATTGACGTAGAAGTCCAACAATATTTATGTAGGCTCTACAATTTTTTGTGAGCTTCACAGGTCCTAGACACTTTGGACAATCTAGTCCGAATATAATATTTTAGATTACTACGAAGATGCGACGATTCAGAGCACAATTTAGTGAATTTAATAAAGCCATCTCTGCAGAATCTCCACGAATAATCGTCCCGCTGCTTCACCAACTGCACGAATTACTAGGATCGACTAAATCATGTTTACGCGAGACTTTATCTCTCCCCCGATAAATGTTTATCGCTGCTTTAAAGTTGGCAGCGACGAAAGTTTCTTTCCGTGGAACAGAATTACACAGCCATCTGAAACGACGCCGTACGTCTAGATCCGCGAAGATGCACTCGTTACGTCCAGCGACCGCGAACGACGCCGTAAATTAACTCGGAGACTGTGGATTTATTACGTCCCCTAGCAGATGGGGATGGTCAGCTACTGTGCGGGCTGAGCGATTGCTTTTAATATTCGACGCCAGCTGCGTACCCGGTTCAAATCGTCCCTCGTTCACCTCTTGTCGTCGATCCTACTCGCTCCAAGATCTATAGGCGATAAAAATGGAGTTCTGATCCCGCCGAATCAATGTACATTATTTCACACACCCGAAGATTGTGTTTGCATCGAGTTCAGAGCAATGCTACTGTTCCAGAAAGCGGTTAAAAATCTAAAATAGATCCGTTTTCTCAATTTTCATCCAAAGAAAGCTAAACAAATCTTTCAATTTAACGAAGTATGTGCACAAGCGTTAATGAAAATAGACAGCGAAACAAATGGTGGCAGTGAACGCGTTAAATTAACGCTAGATTTATAGACGCGAACCAGAGAGAGATGGTTATAGAATGAAGTAAAGTAACAAGGAACTGGTTTCTACAGATCCGAGCATAGAATTCAAATTCCACAATGAAATGGTTCGCAAAATTTGGGATTCGCGCGAAGATCCGCAGTCCGCCCGCACGAAAATGAACCTGTCATGCACTGGAGCCATTAAAAAAGGATTTCCTTCCGGGGAAAAATTGGGATTTCTTTCGGCTGAAAAGCGCGCCGCGATTTTGCAGCTGGAACTTTAGTTCCACCGAATCGGCGCGAGGGAAAGCGCGCGCGAATTTTTCGCGAGGCTTCGCGGCCGAGGAGGCGGATTCCGTAATTTCTCGCGATTGAAAGGCTCCGGCGAATGAGAAAGGTAGGAGGGAAAGCATCGCGTAATCCGGTTTTATCATTTAGCGAGCGCGAGCTGAAATTCCAGTTGGAACTCGGCGTTCAGCTGCGTCGGTGGTGTAAAGTGCGCCCGGATATGCACCCCGTCTCCGACGTCCCTCCACCCCGCGCACCCCTTTTTTCCTCGGATCCGTCGCGCGGCGGAATAAAAAATGGAAGTGATAAAATTTAGCGAGTCGCCCCGAGCCGGCTGCCTTGGAGAGAATCCGCGAATTGCCGGAATGTTGGACGGTAAATTGCATCTCGAAAACGCGATTCACCCGACAGTTTTTAATAAATACATCGGGGGCTTTTAATATTGTACACACATATACTGCGTCCATTAAATGTTAATCATCGCAATAGACGGGAACTCTGCAACTTCGAGAAGTACGCGGTTCGTTGGAATTACGCTACCAGCAGGACGAAAGCGTGCCAATTACTGTCGAAGCACATTAGTACTGAAAGTTGCGATTTGTTGTCGGTGTAGTAATCTAAACCGAGTGAAAGGCTCATAAAGCAACTGAAAAGTTGATGAGGAGTTAATATTGCGAAGGTAAAAAGACACGTAGCGCATCATATACATATTCTGTTTCAAAATGACTCCCTCCGTGACTTCCATAAGAACTATATTAAAATCTACTCTATTCATCCTGTTTCACATGTTTAGACGTAATTGAAATAACAATATCATAGCCATTAACTACCGGTTGTATTTTGAAAGGCCTTAAATAATCGTCACTTTGATAAAACGAAGGACACGCATTCGATACATGCATGATTTGACATTTTTGTGACTTGTCTGACCATAGATTGCTTAATTCCACTTGGAAAGTATCGAATTTTCATTAGATTTTATGATACTCAATATATTTCCTCGGTTTAAAATTAAACGTTTACAGTGTATAATACTCTTTATCGACAAAAGAGCCCAATGGATAAAAACATTAATAAAATTGATCTAAGCTTGAATGTAACTAAATAAAATACATTGGATACGCCTGAGAGATTATATTGCATTCTTGTACCATGTCTGGCTACATACTGGATAATTCCACTTACACACGCAGTAATAAATGCTAGCTTGGTACACAAATATATTTCCTACTGCAATTCGATGGTAACGAGGTATCCTCGAAGAAATGTAGTGTACCATATTTGTTGAAACCCAATTATTGAATAAAATAAAACCTGCGTTTCTGCAAAAGAATATTACAAACTTTCTTCGTCAAAGCAACAGATAAATCTCAATGATTTTCAGGATTCTCGATCAAATTTTTGGCACTTAACGAACTCCAAAATTCGTGTCTCATCTAACCGCCCCGATCAAACCCAAAAGATATTTAAAACTCAGCGTTAATATGCGGCAAGGGGTAAGCGTCGATGATAATCGTGCGGATTACAGCCCGGGATCGCGGAAAAATAAGTTGCGAGGCAGCTCGTTGTCCCAGGGGAGCGTATATCCCACTTTTAATATATTTTTTATTGTGAAAATAGTTAATTAAAATTCGAGGATCCCGACTGGTCCAGCGAGAAGCGTTCGCCCAGTGTAATAATACTCATTCAGGTTAATCTCCGTTAAAATATCATTGGACTAATAAAGCTCGGTGTTGGCGATCCTTGCGTTGCGGTCTGATATTTCCATGAGAAAATGTCGGAACACGTTAAACGAATCGGAAGAGGACCCGATCGTCGGGGGCTCGGCCGCCATTATTTCTTAATAAAGACGGATTAGACGTCGTCGACGGCGACGTCTGTCGTCGCGTCTGGGGAACGTTTCTCCCGGTATTTCTCGGTCGTTATCCGTTCGTTTTCCGGGCTGTCCCCGCGTTTCCCTTCCGTAAAAAGGAAGTTCATCGGTGTCGGCAGATGCCGGCTGCTAAAACGTTCAGAGTCGCGATATTGGCTGGCGCCGAATGCCGGTGACGTTGTCGAGAAGATTTCTGACAAGCGTTGTTATTAAAAATTCCCTGCCGCTGCCGCGCCAGCTGCAACGCCCGAAAAAAATCGAAACAGGCGAGCGTATATCGCGGCCCGGCCCGCCGAATAAATCGAATCCGAGGCTCTATCGATATCGTATCAATCTCCCCGGTTACCCGACTCTTTTTCTTCCGATTTTGCCTCACGGCCTTCCACGAGACGCGTTCGTTGACGAGACACGAAATAAATAGCGTCGAGAACACTCAGGACTCGTGACGCGATGGAAAATGCACGCGCACCCGGAACTACTGTCTACTCACGAATGTTTTGCTCTAATCAGACCGACCTCGTTACGTTCTAATCTGCGACGATGGAGGTCTGTGTGCATTGAAAATTGACCGATGACCGCGGTTAACTCCGCAGAGACCTTTGGTTTCGATTCTTAACTCGGCGCACGCCGCGATCTTCCTAAGCCGTTCTATGG
>CM052194.1:2907334-3070752 GCA_028455805.1 Lasioglossum figueresi | reverse complement strand
TGTAACCGTGAATTAAAAATTTATAATCCATCTGGAACTAAAACAAGCTAGAAACGAACATAATCTTCTACAGATTCGAAGTTCGACAGTCTAACAGCATATTTTCTAATAAAATCTACTTACAGAGCTTAATTTTTTAGTGAAACTGCGTACTAGGCTTCGGCGTTTCGTTAATCAATTATGTATCATGCACTGGAAGGAATTTTCTCGAGCATCGTCCACACCGTTTTACGGCAATCCACACGCGTGAAATCGTTTCGAGTGCGCGCGTTCGCGAAAATATACGAGTTCCGTGGAATAATATTTATAATCCTGGCTGTTGAATGGAACGAGTAGCATGAGATTAAGTTGCCTCCGGACTACAAAATTTCTACGGTGTACATAAATATTGCACGCGTGATTGCATTTTTATGGACATTAAACACCACAGGCGGCTACCAGATATAGCTCCTGGAAACCAGTAAGCGTTCACGGTCTACGATATCGGTTTCCTTGGCGCATGGCGCGGCGTTCCCTTCGAAAATGCACGTTTTATATTACTCAGTCGGATAAAGGGCCACTGAACGTGTACGCTTTTTTATAGAATTATTCTACACTTCAATATAATTCACTCAATATATTCCTTTTTTTCAACCTTTCCACTAAACGTCCTTTCTGATGCAGAATTGTTTTTATCATTCAGCACGGATTAAAATATGAATTTTCATATTTTCTTAGTAAAATGATCGAAATTCGAGCACACAATCACGGTGAAATTATTCCAATTATTCTACAGTTTCTTCGCTATAATTCAGTCAAATTAATGGTCCGAATTTTTTATTGTCCCTGTAAACTCATGATTTTGCACGGCTCCAAATACAAATTTTCTGTTTGTTTAGAAAAATGATCGAAACGCGAGCACACGAAGACGGTGAAATTGCTCCAATTATTCTACAGTTACTTCATTATAATTCAGTCAAATTATTGCGCTGCATTTTCAATCGTCCTGATAAACTCATCATTTTGCACGGCTCCTGATACAGAAATTCTATTTGTTTAGAAAAATGGCCAAAACGCGAGCATACAATGGCGAGTAAATTGCTTCAATTAATTCCCCAATAATTATTTGATACCGGTAAACGTTAAACGAGGTCTCTTTGAATACGTTAAATACCAGCAAACATCGCACGTGAGTGCACACCATTTATACTCTCTTGTTTCGAATTTTCCTCCTGCCGCTCTCGGATTCTATTTTCCGCGGGTCGGAAGAACAGCGAGGGAAATGATTAATATCGAAATAACTTGGGAGGTAATGCGGATTTGTTTATGCGCGCAACTAATGGAATCGACAGCGACGAAAACGAGCGAGGAACGTGGCGAAAACAAAGCGCAAAATCAAAAAATGGGTCGCGCGCAACGGGTGACAAATTATCGGGGCTTCGTTCCAAGCCTGTTATAACTCAAACACCGGGCGGACGCGAAGGAATTTTTCAAATATAAACAAGTCACGGCTGCGACGGACAACGAAAGCAAAACGTCGGTCACTCGGGCGTCGACAGCGAAATGATCAACACCGATATTTCTTTCTCCGTTGACCAAAACTGATACTACGACCGAAAGATCGGACGGTCCTGTATTTGCACGAATTAACCCCGTGTTATCTCGTGTGACGAATATTTTAAACAGGATTCGCTAAATACGAAATAAAATTATGTTCTTCTGTCATCAAAGTTTAAGCTTCAATGTAAACAGTGAATGTTAATTCTCTTCTTTATCCAAGACTTATTTTATGAAAAATAGGATTAAATCTATGCTCTTTTCAAAAGATTTAAAATATTGTTGAAGTTTGCATTTTATTTAGCAATCTACCGTCAATGTAAACTGTCTGTGTAAAATCAAATAAATGCGACCTACAATCTAGAATATAAAGTGAACAAGATTAATTTGCTAGACTATGGGTCTTTCTGCACACATCAATTGCAACCATTGCAAGCTACAAGAGCTGAATAAAAATTCATTAACTTCGCTAATACTTTTAACATGTCGAATATTACATACCGCTGTTCCTAAATTTCCATAGTCTGCCCACTGTTTCAAATTTCACCGACTTATGTAAATGATTATAATCCTAAGTCAACAGAATCACAACAGAAAATTACTTGGAGCTGTATAAAGAGATAAATTCGCTTCGGTAAAGCATTGAATGATTTTTGTGCAAAAACGATGGCCGACTGGTTTGAAATTCTTCTCCGCACAAAGGAACAATCCCCAGGCTAATGAAAGGCTAAATAATTGAGGGAGGCAAGAAGTAAAAGTCTGCCCGAAGAAATTAGGAGATATATATCTTCGCCAGGGAAACGTTCTTCTTCGGATTTCTCTTGAGTATTTGCAAGGAAACCGGTGGTTCTCTATCTTTCGGTGAATCCCCATTACCGTCTGATCGCATCGTCCTACGGATAAAATTAAGGAAGCACGCGAGTTCTCGCTTTGAAGGTAAACACGGTAACCAAATACCGTGGTACTCAAATTATCCGTCAAAGTAGAATAATTATGCAGCTGATGAGACACATTTGAAACTCGATCGTTACAATGCGAGGCAGAAACAATCCGGTTGCTCAAGAGTTGCTCTCTCGCCAGGTAAATTAAAGTTTGATCAAAGCGCCCGGCCCCGCAAGCTCTGCTGATTGATCCGCGTCGGTGTCCCGACTAATACAACGATCGTTCTCCAAGAAGCAATGTTGATCCCTGCCGGGAAAGCATTCATAAACTTCAGCGTTCTCTTTACAGGATTTCGAAATCACCGAGATCCTCCTATTTCTTGGCTGGATCCACCCTTTATTCGGGACTCCGCGTCTTCTTAATGAAACCCCTAATATTCCCCTTCGACTACCCCGCCTTCTGCCCTTCAAGATGGTCCAGGATGGTCCAGGATGGTCTGGAATCGTTCAGCATCTAGCGCAGGCATCGGTAAATTGCGGTCGTTAAAAAGACCAGTAGGGTTGCCAATTAATGCTCCGTTTCCTTAACGCGCACGGTTCTCATTCAATCTCTTCCGATTAATAAACTTTTTAGTACTTCAAAATCGTTGATACCGTTTAGAGAATTTGCTTAAACTTTTCACAGAAAATATCGGAAATGCGCACCCTTGTTTAAATATTACACACATTTGTCTTCGTTTCGCACAAGTAATTTGGTTCTAGGAAAAGCTTCTAAGAAAATTGGGACGCTCGCTGGAAGTAATGGAGAAGTTTGGAAAGCGATTTCGACCATCATAAATTTATTTTGAATATAATCAAGGGATTTCAATTTCAAAGAACATTATCATGTTCTTCCGCAGGATATCATGTTCAAAAGTCGTGACAAGTTACAGGTTCAATTTACTGCCGAATTTATACAATTTATACAATGTAGCATAATGGGAAAAGCCCGTGCTCGATGCAGAAATTTTTAGGCCCCCTCCCGCAGCCGAAATTGCAACCCTTCGGCATTGTTTATTTATGCGCCGATAATTCGCGCAGATATCCATATCGCCGTGCCGAGCGATTTAAAAAGGGCAGGGTGACCAATTTTCCCGTGGTCACTTCGACCTCGTTATTGAGGATCTCACGAACTCGAAAACTATCAGATGGATCGTAAATCAAGTCAGACGTACAGGTCCCCTAATTTCCTAAAAAACAACCCGTTACTTATGGGCGTGTCGAATAACGAGCCCCGCGCAGCGTCTCGTATTTACGTCCCACGTAATAATAACTTTACTATGTAAATTCTCCCGGCAAACACATCGTTCATATTTATATTTACGTAAGAAACGCACACAGTACAAAAACTCGAGTCCCACCTGAAGGGGAGTGCGCAACTATGTTGCGATCCGATTACCATACGCGTGCGTGTCAACCGTTCACTGCCGATTTATTCGATGATCGAGCTTAGTTGTTTGGGCCTGGCGGCGACGGTAACGTAATTTCCACCCTTCCAAAAAGAGAGAGAGAGAGAAAGTGAACAAAGGGCGCAGTCGTTATTTTCCGCCGACAAGAAAACTAGACGAATCGGCCCATAAATATTTATGAACCGCGACGGAAGAATCTTCGGGATATTATTGAATTAACAACTCGTAACCACAACGCTAGAATTAACTGGGAAAATAAACGGGGAACAACGGGCCAGGCGACCGGCTCGGCGAGTTACATCGGCGATGAATCGGGATACCGGTAACTAGAATTTAACTCCGTCCACGGCGGAAGTTCCTCTTCTTTCGGGCGAAGACGTATTACAAGCTTACCCCGGGACTCTCAACATTCGTAACGCTTCATAAATATGCATCGCGGGAGACGGTGACAGAGAAAAGGAGGAAGAGGCGAGAGAGAAAGAAAGAGAGAAGTAAAAGGAACGGCGGGGAGTATCGCGTCGAATTGATTTCCCCGGCGTGTGAATAACTTAAGCAACAGTTATTCCTCCGCGGTCCGTCCGGCGAATCTCCGTGTGCAAACAATGGTGTCCCGGTATCGATTTTCCTACGTTAGAATCCCACGGATAACTTGTCAAGGGGTAAGCCAGTACTATTCCGGAAGCGATCCCGAGCATTCGTGGAACTCTACGACAGGACTGCTAGGACGTGTAGGAGGCAAGAACGGCTCGAATACAGGGGGTTCGGGAAAGAGGGGGTGGGTTATACACGATGACAAGGAGGACAAGGGAACGACGGACGAGGAACGGAACAGGGAACGAAGGATAACGGGGGAGCGATGGGGGGAGAGGTGAACAGTGACAAAACAATTAAGCAACTCATAACTGCCTTGCACAAGCGCCCTCTGGACACCGTTCTCTCTGTCCGGAGTTGCGTCAAAGTGTCACGGACAACGAGGTCCACCAGACCGAACTGAAATTGCAGCTTGCGGGAAAACGTACCAGACATAATATCCCTTCGCCAACTCGCGGCACCGCGTCGCGGAAGAAGGAGCGCAACCGGAATCGTGTGTACTTGTCGAATTGTTGGGACGGATCCGCGGAGGTGGTTCGCGCGATACGGCCTTGCTTTTCTAAATCTGATATTTCGGGTCGTCGAGGCGTTTTCGGGGTGGTTTCAACCCCTTAAAGGACCGCAGGTCTTTTTATTGTATGACTAGTTTAGGGCAAGATGGGTGGCCGTAAAATAATTCTGTTGAATCTTCTTCGTTTTCAGCTCAGACGATGTTCTGAATGTTTTTCCTGATGTAGCAAATGGATCCTCTTGCATGTACAGTAGAACCTCGATAATAAAACAGTCACTTAGTTCAGTGCTGGACTAAATCCTGAGATGTACACCATATCGTATTCTACACGAATTATTTAAGATTGAACTATTTATTTGTGAAAAATATTAGGATAATCTAGATTTTACTATACCTGACTTTTCTACGGAACATCTGAACGAGTTAGAATTTTCAGAGCACCTTAAATGCTAGAACGTTTTAAAGAAATGAATTATTAAATTTGAAAACTCGCGGCTTAAGAGAATGCATAATTCAAGAAAAATCGACTAAGGAATACCAATTTCTTCTTTCGTCTCGTCATATTTATTTAATGTACTCAACATGAAATTGACGTGCTAGATTAATCTGTAATGAAATGGATCGTCCGGAATTAGAGTATTTATAGAAACTAATGAAGAATTTTGGAAAATATGAATTAACAGAAATGTGGAAGTGCTAGAAATTGTATGATCACTGATCACACAGGACATAGGAAGCACAATTGACAGTGACTCAGGCAGTTGACTTATAGACAATGCGTAACCGACTGTTTCATATTAGGGTTGCCGTTTATGTACTCTACGTGGCTGTGCAAGTCGAAGCAATCACGAAGCCAGAAAACAAATCAGAAGCAAGACGGGACGCAGCCGGTCGCACGAGAATCAATTTCGCGGCGCAACCCTCTTAAACAACGTTCCATTACGGGCAGAACGCAATGATCGAAGCTGGAGGAATCGAACAGCGTCGTACACTGTACACGTTCCCACGGAGTAAGTAGTTAGGGACTTTGGAATCAGCCGTGGTCCGCTGTGTCGCTTCTCCTTGCTTCGCCTTGCTTCGCCTAGCTGGGAACTCGAAAGGGTGTTGTCGATTATCGAAGTCGAAGCCTGCCAGGTAATTGCATAGTTCGTTTTCTTGTCCCTTGTGTTATTGGAAACACTTAAGCCGATAAGGCTGCGCGCGTCCCAGGAATATCCGGAAGATTTTCATAAATTAAACGCTGCCTTCCGGCAAAAACCCCCGGTGTCCATTGTCTACCGGTTCAGCTCGATGTTAACGTTGCTAACGAGGTGCCGATAGCTCACGCGGTAATCCGTAATCTTAATGATAGTTCGCACGTGACGAGCCTTGGGGTATATTATACGTATACTGTACCTCGCAAGCTAGAAATGACTCCTACTAATTGTAAGAGAATTTTCAGGTCGGACACATCGTTGTTTTAATCTTGTAAAATATGCTGAGAGATTTTGGTGGATACAATTGTTGTCTGTGAGTAGAGGAAAAAATGAATACATGGTAGAACCCCTTTATAGTTTCACAATTTCTCTTGGTAGGGCGTTTTTGCTGATACTCTATATTCGTTTAAAAATAGAGTACATTTCAAGCAAGGTTCTTAACATCTTGACAATGCTTCTCTTACCCTGTTACTTTCCCATCGCAATTTAATTTTTCAATTCCTGAATTTTTGCCACCCTTATTTTTTACTGCGATCTTTACATGTCACGTGTAAAAGTTACCTCCAAGGTACAAAACGATGAAAGAATGCTTCGAGGAACGCCACATTATACAATCTCGAATGGAGCAATTTATTGTCAGCCATGGGATTATCGGTCCTAATCGCATAACGTCGACGGAATGGTTAAAGCACCGCCTCCGCAAGTTAGCATCGAACGGTCCAGCACCGGTGCCGAACACGTCGTACAATTTCTTGTCCCGCGGTAGGCGACGTGTTCACGCGTCGGACAGAGAAACAGAGAAAGAAAGGGCTGTTCAGAGGGAGAGGGAGAAAGGACATTGTTATTCTGGCCGCTTAAATAATTCATAAGCAATATCGCACCGTTGCCGCGGTCACGTCTCGGCTTCCCTCCTGATTGGCTCGAATTTACGAGCCATTGTCGCCTGATTGGCCGCGCTTGTGCGACGGATGGTGGTTTCGTAAAGAAAAGCACTTTATCGGCTGAAAGTATTGACGTGCCAAGCCCGAGTACCGGTCCATGCGTGAAAAAGACGAAGGCAGGCAAAGGAAGGACGAAAGAAAAAGAGCTGGCTCGGAGGGAGGGACGAAGGGAAGGTGAAACGCTTGCGGTAATTTCTCCGAAGGCTCTACACCCTCCCTCTCCTCCTCTTTCTTTCTTTCTTTCTTTCTTTCTTTCTTTCTCTCTCTAACTTTCCCATCTATTCTCTGGGCCACCGCTTTCACTTTGATTTAACTTTGTCAAATTCCTTCGTTTCGCTCCTTCGAGGATCCGGCAAGGTGCGAACAAAGTGGAGGCAAATCGAGTCGCGTTTCTTGCTACCGTCGCAGCCGCGATGCAATCGCGTGTGCGCTCCCGACATATCCGTTCTTTTCTTAATTCACACGCACACCGTAAGCCATTTAATCGGTCCGAGTGCTCGAGTCACTTCTACCTTGTTAAGACGTTCACTGCCACGTGAATTTTCCACGTTTCACACAAGTCTAGTCTGTTTATATAAACGATCAGAGTTATCAATCATTATTATTAATTACTCGATAATGAAGTTTGTCCTTCATATAATTCAGTTCGTTTCAAATAAATTGATGTTCGGTACCACCAATTTTATGACCGTCGTTTTTATGAGCAAATCAGTAGCATTAATTGGTTCGCGTGAACGAGGTTTTACTGTACTCTTCACAGAACGTACAACACATTCGATTCTCCATCTCAGATACTCGAACCTCGTCAGTTTTATTAGCCTTTTACGACTGAACAGTGGATCTTTATGCAAAATCAAAATTTTCTACCACAAATGCAACACAAACTGGAGCGAAGAAGGAATTAATTTTCTCTCTTAATACGATTAATAGATTGAAGATAATATAACAGTATTTCTGAATTCTTCTAATGTTTTTACTGTATCAAATTACATCTACTCATTTTTATAATAAATGCATAAAATCCGCTGTCTATTTACGACCAACTGTATAAATCATTGTGTTCCGATTGCTCTTTCAACAGTTTGACACTTCAACCAACCTGAGCGTTCATAAACTAGTTATTTAAACAGCAATAGAAGATCCTCGGATGATACAAATATTTTCATACTGTATCGAACCATCACAAATCACCCTTGAAACGAGGAAGAGTCTCGCGAGGGGCTAATTCAAAGCCCATAACAAAATTAAACATACACAAGCCGCACCATCGATTAATTTTTCCGTCAAATTCCCCTCGTCTCCAAAGTTTGCACACTCGAGTCTGTACAGGAGGTTTCTTCCTGGTGTCGATCTATATCTTGTCGTTCTCGAAGGGCACCGGATGGACCCTCCCCGAAGACAAAGCAGCCCTTATCACCGGCCACGACGATACTTGATTTATTATGAAACGCTTGTGTGCCGCTCGCGAGTATCCCTTCGAAGGGAGACCGGTTCCTCCTATTCAAAAAAAAAGAGAAATGAAAAAAGAAGAGAGAGAGAGAGAGAGAGGAGAGAAGCTCTTCCGGTGAAGTGACAGATTTACCTCAATGAGTTTTTGAACGAGCCCGCAGACGAAAACGCGCCTCTTTTTCTGAGGCTTCCCTCCCGCCTCTGGCACTCATGCGCAAAACGGGACAGATAAGACTCTGTGTATTCTCGGGGGTTGCTAGCGTAGGGGTGTATGTTGTGGGGGTACAAGGGGGTCTGTCGAGGGGGGCGGGAAAAAGCGAGAGACGGAAATAGTAGCCGAGCCGAGGGACAGAGGGAAACGGGTGTTTCTTGTGTGCACCGCACCAGAGTGGAGTTTTACGCGTGTTTAATCTGGAAATGGATCGCCCGAGAATGTGGCTCTATGAGCCGAGGCTGAAGGGACCGAGAGTTAGCGAAAGCACGGTCGACAGGGTGGGACCAAGCGTGGCGTGGCTCGGTTCGGCTCGACGTGGCCATGGCTCGGCTCGACTCGACTCGGCTCGGCTATCTGTCTCTCTCTCGTTATCCTTTTTCCACTTGTATTGTAAAAACTGACCGGCGAGCGGCACCTAAGCTCCGTCCGCACTTTTCAACTGTATTTGCGGCAAACATGTGCCTGCCGAAAGGAACCGAGCGATTTAATTATTCCCTTCCATTTCATCTCTGACACGGCCACCCCGGATTAGTTTTACGACGCTCAACCGACCTACAGCTGAAACCGCAATAAACCGATGTACAACGCTCGCCACGCCACGCACCACCGCATACCGTTTCGTTTTCTACCGTCCTTCCGATGCTGTAACTGACTCCACAAATTATTATCTTGGCCGCGATTCAGAGCTCGAGTTACACGCATTATTACCGCGCTCTCTGGATTCACGGATATCCGCGCAAAACCTCACGGAAACAGATGTTGATAGTATTCTTGGCGATTGGGTGACTGACCGGGAGATCGTCGTGCCGATTAATTGGTAATTTTTGTTGGACACTCGCGACCCTCTCATAAAAAGTTTGCGCACCAATCGCAAGACAGCTAAATATAAATTTATATTTTTCACTAATAATTTGAATGCAGTGAAAATAGTATATTGATACTTTTAAAATCTCTTAACACTTTAAAGTCGAAGCTATTTTAACTTGAAAATTCATTTCTTCCGACCTAGAATAATTTCATTCTACACGATTTTTTTGCATTTTATGGATATGAAATTGATATAATACATCATAAAATACTTACATGTGCAGTAATCGATTAGATATCAACCTATTCAATAATTTACACAAGTTTAAGTGGTTACTCTGTGTCACCCCTCGACTGTTATGGGTTAAACTCATCATTATTTGAAATGGCATCAACTCATTTTTGTCAAAAATACATCAAATCTACTCGAAACGCAGTGCATACTTTGTGAAATACGGTTTCCGATTTCAGAACCATTCGTGAACGATGTTTCAATCAATCTTCAAAATCAGCTTGTAGTAACGAGCCTTTGCGTCACCATTAACAAACGATTTTACCACACACTTGACAATAGAAACTCATGATATCTTTAGAAAATAAATGAGGTTTCAATCGATTCGTGTGACCGAACGCAATCTTGATGAACAATGGACAGAACGAGCCCGGTAACAATTCTCCGCTGATTTTCCCGTCGCTCACTGTCACACCTTTCGGCTCTTCCGTAACTCGAATCGCGGTCTGGAGAAATTATCTATTTTGGCAGTAATTTTCTCGAAGCGGGTGACATAAATCGCGGCTGGAAAAGCTAATTTAGCGGATAAAATGTGGCCGGTCTCGAAATAAAGCCGTGGGTCACGTCGATATATCGCGCTCGGCACACCCGGCCGCAGGCGGCTTATATATCATACTAATTATTTATATTTCATGCACCGGTAGCGCAGGTACCTGCTGCCTACAACGTGTACGCGGTATTTTACACTCGTGATACGTCGCCCATATACCATGTGCAACGTGCAAACTCTATTCAACCGGTCCGGCACAGCGCGGCGCGGCGCGGCGGCACGCGTCACGAAAATATCGTGAAACTTCTTGTCATGCGGATCGGCCGCACATTACTCTGGCATCGGTTCACACTTCTGTCAGCCGATTGTTCGTTAATAATTGCCAAACGGCCCTGGTTAATCTGTGAATTTCATTCAAAACGCCGCGGATTTCGTTCATCGCGCCAAAAATCTATGATCCACATTATTTGCTGTGATCTACTTAAGTGCTATAGATTTTTTCAATTTAATACCGCTGTACTTTGTTAAATTCTGAGCAGAAATATTCATAAAATTTCGTGCGCCATTCGACCATTGCTGATACTTTCTTTCGGGATTATTATTAGGTGTACAAATTAATTTTCGTGGCTCTCACAGTTACTCAATTGTAACTTTACTTTCACTTCGTATCTTTCTTTCGCCGTATTACATAATTACTTGTAGGATGATGTAAATGCATAGCCAGTAATGGGGATTATTTTGGTATTTCAATATAATAAATTCACGATGAAAAGACTAAGAATTAATTTGTGCACGTAACACTTAGAACTTGCTCGAACCCTGAAATACAGAGGGGATGTAATTTAATGTAAAATGACAGTTTGAAACGTTCAGCGCACTTCTTAATCTCGGGGAGCGCTATGGAAACGCGAAACCTCTCGCGAGAGCGATTCTAATCGATTTCCGTCACCTTTAGCTAAACAACCTTTCCAATCGAAGTCTATTTAAATTGCAAGCGACCTTTCCGCGCTATCCATTTCCCTATTTCTCAAATATTCGACCATCTGTCGCAGTCTATTTAAAAAAGCTCGTTTTTCCAATAACCGAAAGCTATCTCTACCCAAGACCCCACAGATTGTCTTTGTTTCTCGGCCGAGTTTGATCTCGCAAAATTTTGTATCAACGAAGGCGATCCTGCGGAAAGAAGCGGCGAGCTTTGCGAGAACGTAGTTACCTAAATTAAATAATCCGAGGCGGAGTTTATGAAGTCAAACCGTTTAAGCGGCGGTGTTTGTTAAATTTTAAAAGAGAAGACCGTCCCTCGTTCGGGACGATTCTCCCCGGATAATCCCCGGGCCGTTCCTCCATATCCGGGGCGAAATGCATCTACCGCCAAAAGATAGTTCCATGGAAGGAAAAAGTTCCGTCGTAAAATATTTAAGTCCCCGTCTCCCGATGTGATTTATAACTAAAGGCAGCTCTCTCTCCCGACGAGCTTCCCGTTTCGACTTACCCGACTGACAGTGACAGTTTACTCCTTGACGAGGAAAGGAATTGGTCGGGAAAGTTCCTGTTGATGTTACGCGCTATTAAGGGGATCGTGTTTCCTCGATGCCGGAAATCAGAGGGAATGGTATTAACGCCACGCCGCCTAAGGGAGGGCTCGCCGTTTTATTTTACGTCAGTTACCAGATACCTTCGAAAATCTTCGTAACACCCATGACGAGCCACACCTGCCCGGAAATTTCCTTTCTGCCCTTTAGTATCGAACGATTCTTCTTCAACCGCTATACCTCTAACTTCGCAAAGTTGCGCTGAAACTTCGCTAAGACACGCTTTCTTTCCGTAATTCTCACTTTCTCGCAATTTTCCCCTGTTGCTCGGGCATCCTGTATTCGAACTTCCTCACACCTTCACGGTGACCCTTAATCTTCTCCCGAGAAACATTTTTACCGATTACTTTTTAGTAGGATAGTAACGCGTGTAGGGAATTATTAAACTGTATTTTTAATCCTCCATGGGCAACCTGGGTCGTTTATGTTCACGGCTAATTTTTTTGCTGTTCTAGACTGTCGAAAAATCTAAACTCATGTAATCTAATCTAATCTTATTTTGCTTTAACATTTAACAAAACAATCTGTAAAAAAAGTCTTTGAGTTTTCAGTCTTTTTCCAATGGAAGAATGGCCTATGTAATTTTCAGCTAGTTTTTATCAAAATTGCACTCCCATGACATTTAAAAAACCTGACATAGGCCTTTCTTCCAAACACCCATTCAAACATTGGAAAAAAACAAATTCTAGGATTAACAATATCGAAGCTTAGGAATTAAAAAATGTTCAATAGAATTTGCGTTTGAAGTACGAACTTTATATGCCAATTGTCGGTTCGTAGACAATATATTTTTAGTAAACTACGGTGGAATTGACTGGCAGTATATCAACGTGAGAACGGTGATTAAATACGTCACATTACCGAAGAGAATTACGTCCGCGTATTAAATACCCGTGCACATATTCAAGCAGATCGTAAATAGTTGGGGACATTATCCGGCCGGGGATGCGCGGTGGTGCGATCCTAATTTTCCGCCGTTCATTACGACGAAAGAGTGGGAGAGAGACAGAGAGCGTAATCGCGCAAACATCGGCGCAGTTCCGTGGCGTTGAAAAATCCCGCGGCCATGTCGCGTTCGATATCAGCAAATAGGATGATACATCACCGGTGGAATCAGGTACGGGAGCATCGTCTCGAAAGATAACCGTGCTGCTTATAAACGGTCATAAAACGCGGCAGTGCACCGCGGTGCTTGATTTAGTCGGGCCGTCCTTGGTATGCATCTTCAGCGTGGAAAAGAAAATGTTCCAGCGTAATATATTTCCTTGCTGCATCGCCGCAAGTGTCTTCCACAAAAATGCCGAGTACACAACGATGGGAAAGTCGGAGTAGCAAGGCAGTATGGATGAGAAACGGTGGAAAAAAGCAGAGCTTTCAAGCCCGATGTAAATGAGACTTCTCGAAGTAAGGGACGCTTAACAATTAGAGTAAATCACTCGTGACCCCTCCCGGTAATCTTCGTTGCCCTAACTGCGCGTACGCGTGCCAATTTTTCCGTAATTTCGTTCCGCAACCGGCGGCGGCAATACCAGCCGTCCTAGTTTTGACTTGTTTTCGCTGTGATTAGCGCTCGTACAATGCTCGCGAAGGGAGAGAACGAATTAAACCGCTAGCAACAGATGCTCGTGCTTCGCTTTGCAGTTTAATTCGCGGCCGTGATAAGCGGAAGTTCCTCGAAAGGCCGGGGAATATATCTTTCAGATCCGTCGACGGGGATTAACGAGATGCTACGCTCCAGCGGATTCATCGTTCAACTAGAATAATTCATTTGGCGACTTTCGCCGCGATTCGCCTTCGCTCTGAATCGAATCCGACCAACGATTCCGTCGGATGCATAATCTACGGTCTTCTTTCGACGTCGAGTTCTACCCCAACGATGTACCCATTTAATGCTTCGCTTTTTTAGTCTCGACTTTGATTCCTTGTTACCGTTGGGATGTGAGAAATTTTTCGCGATTTAAACCGCACGCCGCAAAACCTCTTTGCCATCAGAATTAATTCGTTGATACACATAGTGCTAATGGCTTTCGATAATTGAGTCAAACGTAGGTAATATGTAGAGTGGATCGAAAAAGTATTTCAGCACACGTCATTTGGTAAAAACTAATCGTATGCCAATAAATTTGGACACATTTTAAAGCTGGAAGCCTTTAGTTTCATAATTCATCATTTTAGTGGCGGGGAAAAAACTGAAGATGTTTTCCCTCGAAAATTCAATAAATTCAAACGTCTGTAAATACTTCCGAAAACTTTTTGCGTGACTGAAATCAGCATAGATTCAAAGAATGAAGCTTCCTCTTTACAAAGATACCTTGAAAATTGATATACGATTTTTGTTAGTCGGACAACTTCGCTTTACACGACGGAACATGCTCCTCATTTTTGTTCCATAAAACGGGTAGAACTTTCAATAAACCTATCCTATATCGAACAAATCGAATTACCATCAGTGAAGTGTGCGAACACTGCCCGGGCGGATCGAATTCGAGAGATACAAAAAATGGAGTCGTAACCAATTGGTTTCACCGAGTCAAATCGCGAACGAGGCCGTTGCGTCGGGAAACGCAGCCTCGATTTTCCCAGAATTTCTTTTGCAGCAGTAATACGGATACTCGGAAGATTGGAGAAAGACATTGGAGACTAGTATAGTACCGACTGGAAAAACAGAGTGTATATAGGGCGAGGGAGAGAGACGCATAAAAAGTCGGGTATCGAGAAGAAGAAAAAATGTAAGTGAGAAAGCCTTTTGGATAGGAGGTGCGCATGCACGATGACGTTGATAGGTTGCGGGGGTGGGCCGGGGCTAGCGAGGGGAGAGGGTGGTAAGGCAGACGGTTTGTATTTCAAATTTAAAAGCATTCGACAATGGACGCTTCTCGTATTGTTGACTCACTCGACGAAGGAGAGAGGAAAGAAGAAAGAAACGCACAGAAGTGTACGCTAGAAGAGAGAGAGAGACGAAGGCAAAGAAGAGCGCGCGCGAGAGAGAGAGAGGGAGAGACGTAGGGGTTCCGAGAGGGAGAGAAGGAGAATCAGGGGTGGCTGCAGTTCTGTAAAAGACTGCAGACAATTTCCGCAGGGCTTAGTGGCTTCGGGCTCTTCAAATAAATTATTCCGCGGATGAGCGACGCTGCTTATTTTTCACCATTTTCCGTGGTACCGACGATAGGCGTCCCGAAGTGCACGCGAGACCGGATAAATAGTATCGGTAACTGGGAACGATGTCCCCGTCCGTTTCATTTATTCAATGATTAGCGTCTTCTCGTAACATGGTAATGAAAACCCGCTCAGACCTTGGACGATTTCCAAAATACGTAGAATCGCTTCGCCGCAGCTTCGAGTAGAACAATCCATTAATTCGAACACTCTTGGTTTACTGTGCCTTACAGATTCTCGACTCTCTAGAACATGATTTCGTTGAATCGATAATGTGCTTGCATTCTAAATAGTTCTAACGATCAGAATCATGTATGCTGCAATTTCCAAAAGAGAAGAGAGACCAATTCAGACTGCAAGGATGAATATAAGATTGATTGTAATATTGTATTAAATTGAACATTATCGTAATAGTATTCTGGAAATGTAACTGTAATTTTGGCAAACAGTCTTGATTGCGAGGAAGGGACGAAAAAGTGAAAAAGTTCAAGGAGCCTTTTGACAGGTGGAAGGAGTAGAGCGCGAACGGGGTAGAATTTAAAGTATAGTTTCCGAAGGATCAGCGTAGAATGTCTCGGATTTTGCCCCATCGATCCCGTTTCTGTCATTTAAAGCGCCCCGTTACGTGAAAAGCGACTAAAACAAGCGGAACCATCATTCTTCTTGCCAGTAATGTCTCGAATAGGAAAAGGGGAAGTGGGAAAAGGGCACGGTGCTGCTCACCCTTTCTCTCTCTCTCTCTCACTCTCGTTCTCTCTCTCTCTCTCTCTGCCTCTGCGTCTGTATGTGTGTCGTCGTCGCAAGCGTCTCTGAAATACTGGGCATCGATTCAGAATATCTAGGAATGCGGGTCGTGCAGACATTCCCAAAGAGCTTTGACAATTTCACGAGTCTTTTCGCCCCATCCGGCCGCCATCAACCCTCTTCACCCTCGTAACCAGACATCTGCAACCTCGCGCGATGCGATCTCAATTGAATTTGTGAAAGATCTGATTCTTTCGGTCTCCTCCGGTGCATTTTTACAAGTTTCGCCACGATTTTCTATCAATTTTCTATTGGGGAGCAATACCGCGCGAATTTCCATCGTTCGTCGTTACACAAAATAACGTTGCACGTGAGAACAAGTAACAAATTATACACTTGTATCATTCACAGATTCGCGATGTCTCGTCATTCGACCGAGACTACTGTTCCCGATGGTAAAAGGGATCTGATATATTTTCAAAAGTAGATTTTCAAATAATATTTATTTATTAGTCTGCTGCATTTATCGCAAGTAATGAGGAAAAACCATATAATACATTTTGAAATTGCTGTACAAAAGTAAAACATACATGAATACTTTAGACGCTCGCAGGAATATAATCAAGAAAATTATGCAACAACATAATCAAATTTACTTCTTTATTGCTGCTACATTTTGTATTTCGTATATTAATATTTGTCATGAACGCATAAAATCTGGCTGATCGCAAAGTTTGTGCAGTAACCGTTTGTTTCGAGCGCCGATAATTGCAACACCGATTAATCGCGCGCAGTATGAGTGCACGCTTAACACGAGCATTAAATAATAAGAGACGATCCATCGTTAGGCAGATGGTTGCGAAAATTTAGCGAGGCATAACGCGTCACGTTGCGTACGCTGTAGTAACACCCGTTCCGATTTATCGGTAATTTTTCTCGAGCGACACTTTCTGCACAGTCGCCGCGACAATATAATGCAGTTAATAATCGCGTTCCGCGTCGGGTATCGCGAACACGAAAAGAACATGACACGTGACACGGTGAGCACGACACGACGAGAGGACAGGTTCATTCGTGACAAGTCGCACGCGCCGCCGCGCCTCGCACACGCTTCTACACGCCTGTACACGCGCATACACACCGACCCCGCGAGCGTTCCATTCCTCGAAGCTCATTACAGACTTACAAATCTAATTGCACGCCACTCGTATCGTTATGTATATCACGGAACGCTCGCACCACGAAGCAAACGGGAGGTACGTGCGGGAAATCGCGAAAGTACGGGAAACGCGACGACCATCGCCTCGCTGGAGACGATGTACAAGAAAGGGTAGGTTCGCGATGAAATATCTTAATTCGCGAACCTCGAAGGAATTTCCTTTGATCGTCGGATTAAATAATTATTCCGACGCGTGTTCCCGGGGTTGAAGTAATTTTTCGGCAAATGAAATTGGCATTCGGTCGATTTATAATTTTCAACATTCTTTTGTCGTTGATTCGTTAAGGAATTAAGGAATACGTTAAAATCTTTAGGATATTGCAGACGAAATTTATTTTACAGAATTACCACGTTCGGTGCCAACGTTTGCTTTGCTGTTTACTTTCTGAGTTGTAATGTTCTATTAAATTCAACGTGCATCATTTATAGATTGAAATTAGACTAACTGCAAGGCATTGCAGCAGAAGAAGACTTTAGGTGGACCAGAAGAATGTGTCAAAATGAGACGCATTGATTTTGTATGGACATTTTTAAATTTCCAGCATAAATATGTATTATATCTAACGAAACGAATATTCTTTTACTTAGTTGAAGCAATTGTTTAAAATTGGTGACAATCGAGGAACTGTCTTTTGCAGTACACTTTGAAATAGGACTCTTAAAGCGATAGAGAGTTGTTAGGAACAAAATTGGATAAAAATTGTAAGAAAAGTTTTGAATGGAAGTGTAAAATTAGATTAGCTGTATATCGGAACAACGGAAGAAGACATTGGACGGACCTGTACACGTGTAAAAATGAAGGCAATGGTATTTTTTAGCACGTCGGAACGAAACACGGCGCTCCAACGAAAAATCCCGTGCTCCGTCGCGTCGCCCCGTGCACGTTCGCGGGGGTCCTCGAGATTTGTCCTTTGTTCCGTCTCTCTCCCTCGGCCAGCTTTTGTTCCCTGGCTTCGTTCTACACGTCTGTTCCCCCGAGGTGGCTCTATTCCGGACGCAAGACGCGAAAGTGGAAAGCGAAGGCGTGGGTGTGCGAGGGCGTGCAAGAAATGCAAGCCCGGCAAGAGTGCGCGCACGACTCGGTCCTCGTCCACTGACAAGCTTCGTCACATTAATTAGCGGATCGTTCGTCTCCGCTTGCGTTAATGAACGCTCTCGTGCAATTCTGGAGAGGCCCTTCGGCCGTGTTGTGCGCGAGAGAAAATAAACGAAACAAAAGGGGGAGTGGAAGAAGTAGTCCGGGCACGGACCGGAAGTCGCGACACCGACGACGGATCCTCTCTCTGTCTCGAACCGTATCGACGAGAGAGTTCTCTCTCTCTCTCTCTCTCTCTCTCTTTTCTCTCTCTTTCTCTCTGTCTAACTCTCTTGCCCTCTCCTCCTCGATGAAATTCGACGTAGCGTTCCAGAAGGGAGAAAAAGAAAGGTCTCGTTTATACACAGTCGAGTAGATCGTTCGCGGTTACCTACTTCGTTCACTTTCATCCGTTTTATATTTCACTCGAGAACACTCTTCCGTTCGTTTTTTATTATCTACGTCGTGACTGCACCCCCACCCCCCGACCACCCCTCTATCTCTTTCCCACTCTTCTCTCCGCACCACGGACTCTCTGAATTATGAAAACGATGAAGTGTCTGCGCACTCGACGACGATACGGAAAAGTACGTAATCAGGAGCAGCATTCTTCTTTCGGAATGAACCAGCCGGAATATCGCGAGTCGGCTGCCGAGAAATTCGGCGTGAAATGATAATGAAACGATGGCTTCATCCTTTCGACTGTTTCACGAGCCGAGGGAAACGGCGAGCATGGTTGTCGGAATATTACGCTCCCTTCGTGTATTAAACTCCTTGGTTTTAAATTATTTGACAATGTTCGCGCGAACCCGTACATAGTCTTTAAATTCAGCCCCAGAATAATTGAATCCCCTTTATAACTTCGATTACTGTAGCTACAATATGAAATACAAAAATGATGATTTTTGAAAAATATGCAAGTCCCCTCTCTCTCTCTCTCTCTTGCAGAATCTTAAGTCTTCTGCAAATAATATTAGCACTTTCAGAATCGACAAATTGAAGTCATAAAATATTTTAATTCGAAAAGTTCTAGTATATAAAACGTTGGTACGCATTGCAATAATTTTGACGTTAGAAGCCCTGAGGAGTTTGGTCATTTTTCTGAAATAAATGTTCCTGTCATCATTGTTTGAACAGTGCGGTAAATCGTTGTTTGCGGAAAAATCGCGAATGATCAGGAGACTGTATAATGGACCGTGACATTTTTGCAACGCACGGCTGACACCGACAAATAGTAAGAACGTTAATATTATCGAAAATCACCGCGAACGCGATGGAAGAGCGATTTCGCGAATCGATAGCCCTGCCGCGCCGTTTCTCTCTATTTGCCCGGGACAATGATTTCGCAACCTGCCGCGTAAGCACACGCAGTGTGTGTCGCCTATGGTCGATCCGAATGGCCCTCAAATTGCGCTTAATCGGCCTGGCTGCTGATTAAAAAATACATGCATCGCACGTGCCACGGCTCTACTGGCTCATTAGCTTTCTGTTTAATCGGGTCGCGCGCGCGCGCATGCACGGATCAGCAATAGTTAAATCAATCGCGTACGCGAGACTATAATCACGCGCTAATGAGATTTCTTTGAGCCTTCTGTCATTACGACTTCCCCAAATTGCGTTGCATCGACAATAAGATCTATCCACGCATTCTATTCTCAACATTTCCTTCTTGGCATTGCTCATTCGCTTTTGTTCGTTTTATTAATCAGTGTTAATGTTTTCAATTATGTTCATAGAGAATTGTTGCAAACATATGCGTTGTATTTTTCTGGTTGAAACGGCACCAAATACAATGCAATTTGGATCAAAGTTACTCGTGTCATTCTCGATAGAGTAGAGTCACGTTTATCGTATTTGCAGTGACAGGATCAGATTATTGTATATATTTGGATACGTGGACGAGATTGCATTACAAGTAAACAATGTTTAACATTGTGATTATTGAACAATCACTCCCCAAAAAACCCATAAAATCAAAGTAAATTAATCACGTTAAATAAAACTGTAAAGTTGAAGCTTGTTACAGTGATTATATTTTAAACCGTTTTAAAATCCACTCACCCTCGAATCACCCTCAAATGAAAAACTAACTAAAATTGGACGAATTGCCAAATGCCAGGATCTTTAGGACAAGCATTCGAAAGCACAACCACGAGTCCTTGATCAACACACAACTGTACCTCTAGTTACAATTTTTGAAATTAATCACGGCAGCATTATCTGGATAAGAGATTACCATCCGACCATTCATCGGCCGCAAAATTCGTGTCAGAACGTTCCCGTGGAACGCGACCGCCTCTCCACATATGAATGAACATTGAAACCGGTTTGTCTGGGCTGCAGCCCCCTCGCTGTTCATTTCTCCACCCCCTAGCGAGTATCATCCGGGCAACTGGCAAACAGGGTGGGTGGCGAGGGAGACTCGAGGGGTAAGGGGTTTGTGGGGTCTGGGGTTCGTCTCGCGGATACGTCGAACGCAAACAAACGAATTAAACGAATTTCAAGGGGTCAGGGGGGACGGGTGGTTTCGCATTAACGGCGTCCTCTCCGCTCTGATCCTCTATGGTCCGCTTTCGCGACAACGTTTTCGACGTTGAAACTTTTCGATCTGGCGCGGCAGGGCTTCACCGGGCTGGTTTTACGCGCGCTTAGACAATTACGGGGCTACGTGGCCAAGCGGACACGCGTCGTTGCGTCTCCAGCCATCGGCGATGTTTTTGGCAGAGATTAATCGGCGAGACTGCGACGTGTCACAGTTTGGCAAATACGTTTCTGCCACGGGCCAGACAATACGCCGGGAATAATATCGTAAGGCGGGAATGGATAGTCGGTGGATAGGGCGGACAGAGAGAAATAGTTGCGGACATTAGCTGTCCACAGAGCCGTAAGTACGACGACTGCGCGGTTGCTTCCGTAAGTACTCCGAATACGTATTAACCGGGGAGAACCGCCGCGCCGCGTTGCCACGGTATATCCAGACTCGCATAAATTTCGCGTAATTCGCTCGACTAATGCAAATTGCAGGGCCGCCGTGCCACGCTGCGCCTGCACAGCGTCTAACACCTCCTCGATAGTGCACGGGACTAGCCGCGCGAAAACTATACCCCCCTGCTGCATCCTATTATGGTCGCTGTCATCATCCCTGCACTCCTGATCCTCTTCCCCGAGAATCGTCTTCCTTCGTTTTTAACGCGAGGCAACCGTGATCTCGTTAATTTCGCTGACGAAGAAAGTTAGCGTTGAAGCTTTCGAACTGTTGGTCGAAGAAAGACAGTTTTATTCAACGCGCTTTTCTTTAAAATGATGCACTTCATTAATCAATTATTTCATTTCTAACTGACGCGAGGTAACAAGTTGATCGATGCTTCTGTAATTATTGAAATTCTAAAAATCCTATCACTAGGGGACACTTACAAGATAAACTTATTCGTTACAGTAGAAAGTAATTGCTGTGCATAATACATTGTTACGTGTATAATGCATGGAACGTAAACCCGTATTCTTGGTTCCCATTTAACTGTTATTAACACAAGGCTACTTCTAACATTGTTGATTTACGATTACCGAAAGAGTAAAGATGCAGCGATGACTAATTATTTAGCAAATTTATTTCCTCGAATATATCTGTGATTGTAACGAAAAACGCCGCGTGTCACAATTTCAAAAATTTGAGTTTATGCATTGATTAAACTTTATAGTGTAGGATTTACGTATTTACCAGGAAAAAAGTCATAAAAATAAATTTGAAAGGCTCGGAAACATAATGCAATTTAACCGACGTCCTATGTCAGAGCATTAGTGATCAAAACTTTAAACGGCAATATTTCGAAAGCGAAGTGACATGCGGCGTTCTTCCTGACAACCACAGAATTGAGCTGTACAGTACACGATGCAATTTAACCGGTGTCCTATGTTCAGAATTAGCGATCGAAACTTTAAATGGCAATATCCCGAAAGTGAAAGTATGTGACAAGCGGCGTTCTTCCGTACAACCACAGATATATTATTTTAATAAATGGCTAATTAATTTGGATAGACACATTCTTGTAATTTTTATAAAATAATGTACAATGGTCGCTTTTTTACTGTTCCGTAAGCCTAGCGATGATAACCGTGATCGCTTTCCCCAATGAAGTAGGTTAACCCAGCGTGTGAAACGCGCAAAATTAATTCAACGGGTTACGGAGCGTATGAAATAAATTCCATCCAAGGCACCGACGGTAACCAAAGTAAAAAATGGCGGAAGACGTTAGTGTTCAGGTTGTCGAAGAATTCGCGCAGGTAATCGCACGATCTGTAGCACGCTCGGCGAGGAATCACAGCCGGCTGGACTAGTTTTTCACGGCTCGGGTGCCTCGCCGAGATACTTATCGGAAAGCAGGGAGAGGTTGTTAGACCGCGGAAAATCGGGCGTGTCTTGGTGGCGGCATTCTATTACGCACTAATTAGGGGATCGTTAGTTCGCCGTGGCTAACGACCACTTAAGGTCACCGATATCCATTCGGGGGAGAGAAAGATGGGGTGACGCGCTGTGAGACGCGTGGTGAAACAGTGACGCGGCAGAAAAGGGGTAATGAGGGACAGCGCGGTAGACAGGGATCGGAGAGAGTCTCTCTTCTATTAGACGAACGAAGACGAACGACGACGTTATCGATTGTCCGTGGCGCAAGAAGACAACCGGAGCTCTCGTACCGAGAAAAATCGATTTGCACGGCTCGCCGCAATCAAAAGTGTGCCGCGAGACCAATTAACTTCCGCGGAATACTCGGTCGAGATAATTGATGTGCCACCGTCATAGTTAATTAATCCCGCCGAAATATTGTTCGCGTCTGGATCCAGGCGGTTTCTACTTGTCGCTGGCAAGAAACTCGATGGGTCATTCGTACCAATCGACACAAAGGAATTTCCCTGTTGCGAAATGTTTCCGTTCATCAAACAATACAATGCTTTCACTGGGAAAACGCGACACGAAAATTGAAACTGTCTCCCTAGAACACGATTATAAGATTCACACATTCCCCAAAAATATAGTCGCACTAAAGGTCCTTCCATAGTTTTCATCTGTTTTCATTTTACATTCCAATTTTATCTATTGTATTTTATTCGTATTATTGGATTTTTTACTCTTGCAATGTCCAAGTTAGTGTAACACAATACGAGATGTATGATTAATTTAACATCCACAATTTTTATAGAGGGGGCCCTCAAGAATCGCCCCTTTCAAGAAACGCGAACATTTTTGGGACACCCTGTATACTTCTCTCGATTTAACCCCTTAATATATAGTATCTAATAGCATATGCTTCTTATGATATTGGACATTGAAGTAAAATATTTTTTAATATTAACAGCAGATATTACAAGCAATATATGTATATTCGCAAGAATAAAGCTAATAAAATCCAATATACGAATAAATATTGTTCAGTGTGTAAAATAAAAAATGGGTGAATTTATTGTAGCAGAGGATTGCGTGAAGATCGTATTAATGTTTTTGTTTCTTTTTAGCAACACAGATCCGTTACGAAGACAGACCGTGTTAAACGGGGGTTGTATGTGGCTCTGTATATTTCGGATTCTTATTTCCGTGTTCCGAGCGCGTGAATACAATTAAAGACTTTACGGTCGCGACGCGGGGCGAAGCCGTCGGTAATGTGATTTAAAATACAGACCGCGCTCGACGAATAATACGCTGCTGTGTTCAGAGTACTTACTTTCTTGCCGTCCAACTCGTGGTTACCCTGTGCTAGCACTTTATCTACACTCGCGGGATCTGCGAACGTGATGAATCCGAAGCCCCTGCAACATACAATAATTATACGTTGGTTACGTGTCCGTGAACTGACAGATTACAGGTCGACTGCACGGTATACTTAAGCAATCTATAATAATAGCCGCGGAAGAAATTAATATTTCCTACCGACACTATTTAAAACACTACACTTTGTACTTCATCCCTTATGTACGACTTGCAGCTCATTACTGCACGAACTTTTATACTAGTTCGCATTTTTGTAGATTTTTTTTTGTGAATGTTGCAATTGAAAAGTTGTAATTGAAAAGTTGTAATTGAAAAGTCGGAAGTGGAAAGTTTCATACGTTTATTAAAAAATTTATTCTGGTTGATGTAGAATAAATATGACATTGTTTTTGCAACAGAAAAACGTTTATGCCAGTTTACATTTTTGCAGGTTGTTTTATTAACAACGAAATTAGAGTAAAGTTCTCTCTACCTCTTTATTAGAAATTTCATTCTGATCCAAGTAGAATAAATAGCGTTGTTGCTTTTGATGTAGAAATGTGCACGTGTTGTATATGCATAAAAATCAACATTGTATATGCATAAAAATCAACAGAAAGCATTAGCTTTGGTAGGGACGTTCGAATTTACACGAGGCTTCATGTCTATTTCATCCATTTCATGTCTATTAACCCTATTTAGTGGTGTATGTATCTATTTTCACCCAGAGAATAAATATTGTCATTTAATTTACTTTAATTTACTAATGGGTCTACAAGAAATAACTTGAAAAATGTGTTTCCATAAATTTATAGAGAGATGTATAGTTGTCATAAAACTCCGTCGTCCTTGTTAATGTCTTATACAAAGATTAACCGTATAATCGATAAAACTTCTATGAAGCACTTCTCAATAAACTTTCCCTATAAAAAAAAATGCCAGCAATCCACGCGTTCCGCGTAGTGAAACGTTTCTGAAGAGTCACGACCGAATATTCACGGGATGATTTCGTCCCGTGTGCGGGCTGTTTTTCCAGGAGGTGGTGCAAGTGGAACATATCGTTGTTCCGGGGTAGAAGTCTGGTGGGCGGAGGTCGAAGTCGCCGCTCGAGTGAAACAAATATCGGCCGGCGTCCGGTGCCATAAATTTCGCGCAGGACACCGTGTACATACAGATATATTAAAAGATAGTTTGGCGAGGTAGCTGGCAAGGGTGGTTGGTCCGGAGGAGGGGTTGAAGAGAGGGGTTTGGAACCCTGTCTGGATGTACACGTTACGATACCGGTGGCGTGGCGGCGAGGACCGGACGCAAAGCGGTTTGCATTTTTCATGCTGGGACCGCCGCGGCAGTTATTGAAAATATTTACATGTTATTTATGGGGCACACATGCTTCAGGAACCAAAGCAGGCGCCAATTTCTCCGATGTAACTCCGTCGCGCCGTTCCTTTCCCTTGGCTGGTTCCTTTTTCTCTTCTGGTCCGCGTGAAATCTCACCTTTTCCGTTTTCCTTTCTCGCCAAGCCTGCCCCGGGAAAACCGTATATGCATTCGTCATTCTACATGCGTCGCATCGAGAATTCCGTGAAACGTTTCACGCTGTTTCTCTCTCTCGCTCTCTTTCTCTCTCTCGCATTCCTTCTTTTTTTCTTTTTCCGTCGGCATGACGCTTTTCGCCGGGACAAGAAACAACGAACGTACTCGTATGGATTGAATTTTTAATGGACCCAGCTACCTCCGAAACGCCATGTCCTTTCTCGTTCCGCGACTCCCTAGACCTCCTCCGCAACGGGCATTATCGAGCTACGCGACACGGTTCCGTCGGCTGTCTCTAGCACACGATATATATATATGGATATTATTCGGGTCTCTCATTCTCTCGTTCTCTTTCTCTTGTAGGCGACGACCCAAATACGTGCGGGACACGTCAGCCTTGTCGAGCCCATGTCGTGTGAACTTCGGCCATTTTTGTACGTCGTTCGGGGAATTTACCGAGCCGGGACACAATATTGTGGACCCACGAAATTGCCAGGTCCTCCGGCTTGTTTGCGAAATCGAATATCATGCTTAAGCGGCCGGCCGATGGGGTTTCTGCTACGCAAACTGTTCAATTTACCGATTAAAGGTTGGTACCGATCACCTGGAGCGACGTTGCTTGCACGATTTAAATGAATCTTTATTGGTTCGCTTTTGTATGCTTCGACATTTCTAATTTTAGAATTATTGAAATTGTAAGAACAGTTTTGTGTGGGACGACTCAATAAATTTCATCATTCAAGCACATATTGCGTTGCGCTAAAAAAGTGTACACTTTTTTAAGGTAACGCACACCTTTGGTGTTCGGTAACAAAGTCACTATGATAGCGAATATTACAGAATTTTGTGATTATTCTAAAATAGAAAATCCTCGTTATTTGTTGTCTGTCATCGAAGTTTCCATGCAGACAGTTTTCGAATTCTAGATTGAAACAGAGCTCATTGCATTTAGAGCAGTTTAGAAGCGCAGTAGTTTACTACTATGTGTACATAAGCTTTGTGCGCTGCATTCGGAGTCTATTTAACACAAATTTCCCACTTTCCATCAAGCAAACGAATTTAATTGCACGTACCAATAAAGTACGAGGGATTAGCATGAATTGTTTGAAATTTTAAATTCGATTAACGTGGCATACATTTAGAGCAATTTACAATAGACTGTTTCGGATTATTATATTCGTGCGTCGTATTCGGAGCCTACTTACCATAATTTTCTATTTTGCATCGATCGAACGAATATAATTGCATATGCCGATGAAACGCGCGAGGGTAGCAGCAATTGTTCGAAATGTTAAATCAGAGTATTAATGTAATTTACATTAAATTGTTCGAAAGTATACAAATTCGCATTCAGAGCCTATTTATCGAAATTTCTTATTGCGAGATCGAGAGAACGAAATTTCCGTTGATCAATGAAACATTATGCGCAAGTATAACCGAACTCAGAGTATATTGTTACTATTTGCTAGAAGTGTGCGGATACCCGGAGATTCGAGTTCGGCTCGGGACCCGAAAATTAGTGATACTCGGGTACCCAAAGTCGAAATCGGGTCGGGTAGTACCGGGGTCGGGTCGTTAGCCCGAAAATCTATGCTATTCGGTCTTCGAACAATATAAATTTTCAGATTCCCGATCCAACCCGACCAGACTTCGCCTTCGGACATCCGAAATTTCAGGGTACCTGAGTATCGCCAATTTTCGTCCACCCCTATTATTTGTGGAGTTTTACAGCAGTTCAGATGTGGATCATCCGACGGTTTATTAAAAGGCGTTCAGCCTCGGAGAGAAATTAGATTCCGCGAAGCACGTGAATCGCTTTGCATAATTTTCGTATTCCTGGGACTCGGTATAGCGTTCCTGTATAGAGAAGCAATGCTCTCCAGAGGGGGGTAAATAGATCATTCTTGCGTGTTATTTGTTATACCGACGTGTATTGTGCGGAACTACGGAAGATTAACCTTTTAAGTTGGAATTCACCGTTGAAATTTGTTTAGTTAGCAAAAGGGGGCTATGTGCTAGCGGGAGTGTGTTCCTCCATCAAAATTCCGGTGCGTGTGCACCGCGTATACGAACTGCAACTACTGGCTTTCATATTCAAGCGTTTACTTAGACTCGACCCCGGGATGCACATATACACACACATACACGCCCACACACATATCCTCCACTATTCACCTGCTACATGACAGCTTCATAGCTCCCATAGATCCCTCTTTATAATAACAATACCCGGCCGTATACCTGTCCTTTATCAAACAATAAATCAGCTGCTGGTAATAAACTGGAAGTGATTACCCCGAGAGAGCTTCCGGCCGCTACTGTCAACGTCGCAAGCGCGTGTTTTGTCAAACTGTACATCCTGCACTCTATCTTATTCGAAAGCAAGCAGCAACGAAATCATAAAATAAAGACGCTTCGCAAGAAAATTAGCAACCATTGTCCTGACAGCTATTATCTTTTTCATTAGTCCATATACTGTATAGTCACCATACCGATTTACATTACGGTATCGTCGATAGCATCGCATATGGTATATAATAATAGTCAACCACCTTGAAAACAAATTGTTTAAAAATAACTACTAACATTGAGCACAATGGTCTATTCCTCACTTCCAATGTCAACTGGACAGCGGATTTGATGCATTTCTGACAAAAATGTGGATAGGTGAAATTTTGAACAGTAAAAAAATTAAAAGAATTTAAGAACATCTATGTGTTATCTTCAACTTACTAAAATGATTAAAGCAAGAAAGGAGATTTTATATGGCACTTGTGCCTGACAATTGATGAAGACAATCTTTATTTTACATAAAGATCCGCGGTCTAGTAACAACGCACAAGATATGACTGACCACAAGCTTTCGACGACTACTGGAACGATTACCTTGTTTCTCAGCTACCGCATGTAGGTTGCCTATACAATTGAATTATACGACGCGGTAGCAAACGCAACACTTGCGCAAAGGGTTAATTATTATTTTTTTCGTGTAGAAATAAAATCGTAGATCGATAAAACGTGTACAGCGTAGTACGTTTGCAGTTTCTATGGCAGAGCTTCGATGAAGTAGAATCGGTGGGATAGGGAGGGGGTAGGGTGGGGGGGAAGAATGAATTAAACGATCGCAAATAATGGAGACAAATTCGGCAAATTCAATGTTCCACCGCCATTTTGTCGCAGCGTACCGGGCGGAAAAAATCCCGATGGAAAACAACGTGCGGCCACTCGAAAGGAAATAAATCCGCGGGTGCTCACGATTTCGTAGTCAATTTATCCGGCGTATGGTCACGTTGCTTTCGTGGGGAAGGGGGCCGGTATGCGCCGCTCGAATTTTGAAAATTCTCGTTCGGCCACGTTCGACGTCGAAACAACAATCGTTGCAAACGAACGTCGGCTGAATCGGCAGTCGTCCAATCAACATTAAAACACCAAACAGCGCGATACCGAATTCCGGGGAACTGCCCAGGGAAAAAACAGTGACCGCGCCGGTGCGGTGGTGTATCCCCGACGTCGCTCGCATTTACATTCGCTCGGCCAACTACCGTTTCTCCTCGCCGCGTTTTACGACTTCGTGTTTACGACAATTCACGGGGAACGAAATCACGGGCACGGTGCCCGTTGCGATATCGCACGAAACATTCATCGATCCTGTAATTTGATATGCGTCGCATCTGCTCCTCGTTGAATCCTGAAAGCGACAATACCCGAAGCACGGACTTCGACAACAGCGTGTCCCGGCAAACGTTATTGTCGCCGTCGCGCGCAACAAACGATCCTGGATTCTTAAAACAATGACGATCGTCGACCACCGACATGCCACTTTCAATCGGACCCTCGTCTCGTTTTTTCCTTTCTCTCGCTTTTTTTTCGACGTATAACAGCGCCATTGTACTGTCACTGTTTTCTTTCAATTAGCACTGTTTCGTTTTAATCAATAGCTGCCCCCAAAGAAAGTTCAGCAGCGACGTTATTTCAACCATGTCCGCCGTTGTTCCCTTCCAGTACGGCAATGCCGGGTTTTCTTGTTTGCAACGGAAGTTCCGAATGATTAGTAGACGGATGCAGTTAATGGCTGTCTCGTTTTTCTGGAATGTGTTTTTAGTAGATCATGTTTCGAGTAAAATCGATGATGGATTGAGGGGTATTTGGAGATGTCCTATTTTGTTCATGAATATGGAGTTTCTTTTTTCGGAACGGGCAATGTAAATGTTCATGGATTCGGTACTTTGTTTTTAACGCATTGCTTTTTACGATTGTTTTGAAATCAGTAAATGTTTCAAATGAGAGAACGTTGTTACGTTGACGATAGTCGGGGTTGCGAACCCTTTGTTGAAGAAAATGATGGCTACACCGTCAGGTTCTTTAAGAAATCTTTGGTTGTTTTTTTTACGAGCTCCGTCATTGTGTCAAACCTCTTGCCTTTAGTTTATCAATTACTAGCAACTTCGTTGGGCAATTTGGTAATAATAGAACATAGAACACTCTAGAATTTTGTAAGCGATCTAACAACATTGTCCAACTCTTTCGCAAATTACCCAAAATCGTGGCTCGGACCGACGGTTCCCAAAAACCCAGCCCGAACTACGACTGATTAACTCGATCGTTCAGTCAGATCGTTCGCAGCGCTGACAGCCGAGAGCGAATCTGGTAAATTGATTGGTTCGTTATCCGGCCCTTTGTCAGTTCGAACCGTCTCCACGTTGCAAAAAAAGAAGATTGATACTTGGCATGTGGGGTAAAGGTGGCTCGGAGAAGGAGAGTAAGCAAGAGAGAGAATGAGAGGAGAAGAGAGGCATCGTTCGGGTGCGGCGCGGTGGCGGTGGCCCGCCACTTGTCACTCGACCATTGTACGTGAATAATCTATAAAAGGCTGAGTAGAAGGATGGCGGCTGACGTGTCCCTTGTCTACTTGAGCACGGCTTCTACGATCCTACGGCTTTCATCCTCGTCTGGCGACCGGCCTCTTCGCCTTAACCACCCTCGGCTCTGGAGCTCGGTCTCTGTTCCCCCTTTCGCCGAGCCAGCCCAGGCCACGGAAGAAGTGTCACGCCGGGCTGACGCGGTGCATTTGTTTGCCACACCCTCTCCACCGCGTGGAAAAGAGCTCTTCCTGTATAGGGCCAGCCGAGGATGGATGGGGGACAGGCGAATCCGTTGTGAAATCGGGCGAAGCCGTGTTTATCTGAACACGCCGGCGCTGTGTCTTCTGGAGACGCTGCCAGCGAGGAAGAAACCCGGAGGATCACTGAGAGAGGAAGAAAGCGAGCAGGTGACAGAGAGAGAGAGAGAGAGAGAGAGAGAGAGAGAGAGAGAGGGGGAATAAAGCGAACAGGTGACAGAGAAAAAAAACTGACAGCTAGAGAGAGCGGAAGCGAGCAGGTGACAGAGAGAAAAGAGAGGCGCTGACAGTGAGAGGGATGCTGAGGAAGCTCGGAGAAATAAAACGCGCAATCGCCGATCGTCGCATTACACGCCGAGCCACTCCTCCTGAATCGGTAACGAAGACGGCCCCAGGACTTGCTTTCAAGCTTAATAGAGATAATCTGTAAAGGATTTATGGATTATCCGACGGATAATCCTTTTATTACAGGGTTCATGGGAAAATCTTGACGGGCAAGCCAGATCTCGGCGATCTCCGGCGACATATTTTTTTACTGATTAGACGAAGGTCGGCTTTTTATTCTCGGAATAGTCGCCTGATTCGCAAGACGATTCGCTCCTTCGATGGAAATCTCTGCTGTTGACGTTAACGATGGCTGTTTCCAAATTTCATTTTCGAATACATGAATTTATTATTAATTTGACTGTTATAACAGTGTACCGATGAGAGTCACTCAAAACCAGAACGATATTTGACGATATTGAAATAGAAAACGTTTATAAATTGTATAATATTAGACGGTCATTTTCAAGTTTACCATGGCAGTCAAAGTGTCAGCTAAAATCGGAAAAATTAAATGAGTCTGTTAACCGATAAAATTCAGAAAATAGAGTCTATGATATAAGCAGCTTTCGTTATTTTTAGCTTCAGTTTCTAGTACACGCTGCAACATTTATAATAATTATTGTGATTTGATATGGAAAATCACCTGGTGCCCTTAATTATTAACAAATAGTTTGAAACCCATCTTTCTAACACGAATAAATTGTGCTTGACAACGACGTGTTCAGATAGTAGAGGTGAACGTCGCTTGATCGATGAACTTTTAATTTGATCGGTTTAAAGCGGGCCGACGATGTTTCATTCCTTTTTTTCTTCTTACGCTCTCGCCGGAAAAAATTGCGAACGATAAGTATGGCGTGGCGCGATGGAGGGATAACGTCATAATAAATCTTCAGAGTAATCTTTATGCCGAGATAATGAGATTTTTTATCGCCTTTAGTCGAATGGAGTCTTTGTCAAAGATAACGAGCTCTGAAGCGACAGGAAAAATTATAGGCTAAGAAAAGGAATTTTACTTTAAGTTTACTAAATGTGAATGGAAAGAGCCCGACGCCCCCTCAGAGAGGCACGGTTTCGTAGACACTTTTTAATCTTCATGTACTCGTCGACAAGTTTCGCGCGGACATTATTAAAAGAAAAAGCGTTCTGCTTTCTTCTACTCCTTCCTATTGTTCTCCGTAACTCGTGCTGGTATCGTGGATACAATGAAATTATAGATACCAAAATAAATTGTATCGCTGCCCAGAATAGTCAGAAAATGTTCTTCTCGTTTATTCCTGTACTCGTTAATGTCATAGTTTACGTGCTCTATAAAAATTACCAAATTGAGTTTAGGAAATTCTGTACATTTATCTTGCAATTTAATCTGCAGTAAATTATTCCGACCTTGGTTCTACCGTTAAAATTGTATTACAGACTACAGTACACACAACAGATCTTTCGAACGCGGCAGTCATTGTTGAAGTAGCCACTGCCGTGCGTCAAATAATTACGAAGTTACCCAATTATAATTAAATTCAACTGGACGGCCAACGCAATCAACAGATTATCCTTGGCGCGCTATGTAGCTGCTCCCACCACTGCGCCTTATTGTCTAATGTAACCTGAAGGTAAGGCAGTGGTTGACGTGATTCAGAACACCGACAATAACTCGGGGGAGCTTATGGGAATGAAACTAGCTATAGTCAAACATAATAATCCAGCATAATACATACTAAATTAATTGAATCGCTTTAGGAGAGGGTCGCAACTTTTCCACTTTTCTTGCAACCGCGCTTGATACAATTACAATTATCTTCTACCACAACTACAACTTACGAGACCACCCACGAGACTGATTAATAAAATCTTTAAAAGAAAACCTATCGGTGTTTGTGCTCCGCGTATACAGTCAGATACGACTATTATAAAATATTTCTTTACCACGAGTCCATCGATTAAAAATATCGGTACCACCGACCGGCCAAATGAAAAATCTCTAAAGCAAGAAAATCGAAGATCATCGAACACTCCAACTCGGATCTTCTCAATTTACCTGGCAGTAAGACACGCAGTCTATCCGCTGAATGTCCTGTCACCAGAATTCCACGATTTTCAAATCCCGCGACCGCCTAAATAAAAAAAAGATCCGAAAGGAAGATGGGAGCTGGTACTAGGAGCTCTGCATCGAACACTCCATTCATGGTTGCGCGAAGCCATTCACGCGGAATAAGAAGGCCGAATGGGCGGGCAACAATTAAGGCGGGCGTCATTACGAGACGGCTCTTATGCGACGCGTTGCTATCGCGAACGGAAGAAGTGAAAAGGGTGGTGAGGAGGCAGGGGCGAAAGGGAGAGGGAGAGAAGAAAAGGTAAAAAGAAGGTTGCGGGTGTAAGGGGCGAAGGATGAAAGTTGGAATGTAACTGCGCGACGGAAGCCGTGTACCGTCGTATCGTGGCAGAAGGCCGCGGCGGAAACCCGCCATCCTGGGAATTTACCGCAACGAAAGGGGGGGTTCGAGGGGTGGTATATCCTGTATGTTGGAGGGTAGGTAGGGGTGGTAGAGAAAGGAGGCAAGTGTATTAGGTGTATTTATGTAGGCGGTCTCATTGCGCGCGAAGTTACTGTAAGTACCGGCAGTTACTTAACTCGACAGTTTCTGCTATTGCAGTAACCGTGGCAGTGGTAGCAGCAACGACGGCAGCAGCCATATACCTACTCGAGGAGAGCTGCCTTCCTTGCCTTGGAACTGAAGCTAGTTATGGACGTAGCCATCGGTGCAGGGGGTGGAGACTCGTGTCGAGAAAGAGAGAGAGAGAGAGAGAGAGAGAGAGAGAGAGAGAGAGAGAAGGAGTGATACGGAGAGCGAGAAGGTGAGAAAGGAAGAGAGAAAGAGGATCGCGCGTACCTTCCTACCAGCACGATTCAAGAAACTATCTCCTTTTCCACCTTCCACTCCAGGAGCCACCCTTTGCCCGCCTCGGCCCGTTGCTTCGTTGCTCAACTATATGGTAACTGCTCTTTAACCAACCGCCTTAATCCGCTTTTCTCTCTCCGAAGCGAAGACAATCACCCCGCCCGACAAAACCCGTAGCAACCAGTCCTTCGATCTTCCGTCTTTCGTCGATCCTTGCATTCTCACTCTCTCTCTCCCTCTGTCTCTCTTTTTCGCCACCCCCTTTCCTCGTGGTCTCGTTCCTACCCGCAACGCGCGCCATCCTCGTGTCTCTTTTCGATTTACTCGTCGGATTTTCTCGCCTCGTGAACTCCTTGCTACGATGACTAGGGGATTTTCGGTACTTGATAAGTAGCCGCTGCGAGCACACTGTTGTTGAGTCCATACATCCTATTCTTATGGATCGGGCCGGTCATGGAAAGTTAAGTCTCACCGTCATCGGGCGTCGCACGCGTTTAATTCGTTCAGTTCTTTTTTCCAGCCATTTCTTCGCTTGCAAGTATTCATACGGAATACGTAAGATACATAATTTTAACACAGTACTAAAAGTTTATCTTACGAAACTGACACGATTGAATTTATTTAGATTTTATGAAATTTTTGTTGCAACTCCTGTTCGACTAAAGAAACGTGTTCGTTCGTTCCCAATAAAAGCGTCCCTGTAACTTCAATAACTGTACAATGAAAAATTCAAAATCGATGAATTGACCAGCAGCGATAGGTTCGGTATCGAGTGAAGTTTGAAAAAAATCTAATCGTAAATTTGTTTTATCTCAAGGATCGTCAAATATCCTCGCCAACGTTGATGTCCAATCTGGAGTGCTTCCGACATTAAAACTTCTTTCCATTATAATGACGCTGAACCGAAGAGCGCGACGTTCGAAAGTCGCGATTAGAAATCCCCCATCGTCCACTTGACAATTTCCAAGCGTGCTAATAAAACACGCACGGTTTCCGAGAGCGAACAAGTGATCTAACGGGAAAAAAGAAAGCAAGAAAGGCGAGTTCGCCGGAGGCGGTACAGTCGCTATTATCAGACCGGCATTTTGAATCGAATTACAAGGAACCGCGAGAGCGCATAATAACGCTCGACTCCCGCTCGTCGGGGGTTGCACGACTTTTATACACCTTTCTACTTTTCTCTCCCTTCTTCCTCCGGTTTCCACCACCGCCATCCCCCGGTTTCGTTGCTCGCGCCGCCTTAACCCTGTCTGTCTCGCTCGCCTTAACGACCGGCTGAATATTTATAAAGTCGACATCGTCTAGGTGGTCGGTAGCAAGGCCGTGAAAGCCACCGCGTCCCATGGAGTTTCATTGTAATTGCCCTGTTCTTCTTGACTTTTCCTTGAAACGGGATCCCGTTGAATTGCATTATGCAAATCGCCATCTCTCTAAGTCACCTCGTCCGTCAGCTGCAGGCGGCTGAGTCGCGTCTCGCCCCCGGGAAAAAGGAAAACGGTCAGATCTCGGAGGCCTCTCTCGCACCGGGGAAAAACCAGCTGGGAAATCTGGGCTCGTGATCCGTTCGGCGATTCGCGCGACGCGATAACGACACCTCGAACCAGACGCGGATACCGACGCTTCCAGCCGACGCTCTCTCTAACGATGAAATTATGGGCTGCATGCATAATTGGACCGGCCACCCGCTCCCTCACTCCACCGCCCTACCCGCCGCGCTCGTGCCCACGAGATCGCGATTCGCACGCGATTCCGCCGAGGTAATTAAACTCGCCGGAATCAGTTAAAACTAAGTTAGAACGGATCGCTTTTATTTTGTCTGCTATAAGGAACCGTTATTTAAAATCGAGCCGATTTCATTCCCAGCCGCGGAATCCCTTACACAGCCCTTCGCAAATTGCGAGATTAAACAAAGCATTTAACGATCTTCGAATGCGAGAGATAAAAGAAATGAAATTCGTACATATTCTTGAGCAATTACAATGTTATCAAAGAGTTTACAACCATTTTATTTAGTTTAGTACGTATTCGCGGTTACGTTAATTAGAACTTCTTTGATTTTAATAACTTACATATAGGAATAGAAAACGTAATATATATTTATACTGTATCTACATTTATTGTAATGCTTAAATATTGTGTAGAAAAGAAAGAAAATTTAGTCTTCGGTGTTGTGACTGTAACTATAACTCGCCGAAATATCGGCTCCAGATTACTCGGAAAAAGTAGTAATAAAATTATAATCGCGAAAGATAATCTTGATTTTAAAATATCTGTAGAATATCAGCGAACGAGTTCGAGCGACCTGGATTCATACTCGCGTATTTATTCAACGATGTAATATTTTTGTAATTTATGATTGAATGTTCGTTAATGATTCGATGGACGGTTCAGCAGATATTGGAAAACTCTTGTTGCTTTCGTTACGATTCTTCGCAGCAGTAGCGGAGACAAGAGGGTGTGGCGAAGGCACGAAGGGATATGCGAAAAAGGTGGAAAGGAACGGAAACGAAAATTCGTAGCATTCGCTCGGAATGATGAGCGGACGTAATTTTCTAATTTTATTACATTTTTAACTCGCGACAACTTTTTCTTGCTACGAGCAGCGTGCTGGGCGAGAGACAGAGGAGAGCACGAGCAAGGATATGAATATTCATCGGGCATTTAGGCCGCGACGTAACTCAATTAGCGGCGGAATAATTGTCCGCTGTCCGACACAGAGTACAGAACGAGCTGCTACGAGGAGAATCCCAGTCCACTCTATCTGATTTGCCGACAAACTTCTTGAGCCGGGGATTCTGAAATATGATTTACGAAAAACTCCCTTGGAAAGTCGCTGGTCGAGCCATGATTATCAAATATCGCTTCAATAAAGAAAATCTTACCGACGTAAATGCCACACTTTCAATTTTATCTGAATATTCTCCAGTAAAGAGACCTTGTTAGCAATGTACATAGACTGGCTCGTTTAAATGTCAATAAAATTTTCAGGACTTCTCTCAAGTTTTACGGAAAAATTCTGTCGAGCAAACATTCAACCGTACTTTAATTTTGAAAATATTCTTTATACAAAATTACTGTTTTACACTTTAACTGGATAACACTATCGCGGAAGTTAAAACGTTAAAGAACTCTTTAATAGCCGTGCTGCATGCGAAAGAAGGTAAATAATCTTTTTCTAATACTCCAAGGAAGTTGTACTATATCGGTTCAGACAATTTCCTTCATTACAAATTGAATTGCTCTGGCTATCGAACAATTTATTCAAAAGGCAACTAGTTTATCTTTAAATTTTAATAATTCTTCGGTAACTGCTGGTAGGTGAAGAAATATCAAGGTATTTTATAAACATCGTTTACACGAATTAATCATGACTTATGAACGAGAGCTTTAATGTTTCTCAGATCGGCAAACAAAGTGTCAGTCTTTCAAAATTTTTTCAACAGGTCCCATTTAATATTACATCGATACCACCAACAAAATCAGCCTAATCTCGAAAGCATCGATTACACTGTCCAACAGCCAAAAATTATTTCGATTCCCACTATGCGATTCTTATAGAGTTTCTCGCGGTGATTCCGAATCTGTCCTTAATTTTTCTCCTATACGTAGAGTTTTTGAGAGAATTGAGTTTTTAAAAAAGACATATCTTTCAACTTTGAACAAATATTGTGATGTTATTATAAAAGATATTGAATTGAAAAGAACAACTAAAAGTAAAAGTTGAAATTTGTTGGACCGTGTTATTAAATGAAAATGCCAACAGCACCTAAACCATCCACGAATTTTCATCACGACGTCGAACAAAAATGTATGAAAGCGCTCTCCAATTACCGGATTTAATTAGGAGGCTATTATTTTCGGCTCGCCCGCGTAGAAATACATAGAGAATCGGCCGCGCAGCATTCGCGAGCACGCATACCAAAAAAAGTAGAAGGGTGCCGTCACCGGGTGCCGCCTCCGTTGCAGAGCTGCCGACTAATAATTTATTGGCGTATAAAGCATTACGACAATACGTCGCGGGAGTGGAAAATTAATTTCATTCCGGGATTGTCACGCACACAACCGGAGTCCAGTCGATCCCTTTCAAGTCTTGTCCGTCCTGGTACGCCGGAATTCGTTAATATTCATAGCTGTGGGGGATGGCGGGTTCGGATAACGCTTATCTCGACGCTGAAATAACTCGATAGTCGCGTAATTCTGACTCGGCGCTTTCTCGCATCCTCGCTTCAATATTTTTTTTCTTCGGGGTGCGGGGCAAGGGAGAAGGAGATGGATAAAGGGAGAGAGAGAAAATTCGGGGGTGGCGGTGGGTGACGAGGTACGAGGGGATCAAACGTTCCGCGTGTCCCTCTGTGGCAGCCGGCTCGCTGGAATTCTTTTCAGCGTTCGCGAATTTCCACCCTTTCGAGGGAGCCATTCTCTTCTCTCTCCCTCTTTCTCTCTATATCAAAAATATCGCATCGAAGTGGCGCGGAACGGGTAACGGCGCAGGATCGCCGAAAGCGGGAACAAAACGAGGCCAACATTCCAGTCCGGTCTGCGGATGATGCGGTCGGAGGGCTTGTAAGATTCGCAGAATCTAGCCGAATACCGAGAATACCGACGAGACGGGGTGCACGGGGCGAAAAAACTGCAGGATGACCACCTGTTGATGCGCTTCTGAATATTCGCCGCGAGTCTTCGCCTAGTGATTATTGTAAATTACTGTTACGTCCGGGCTAAACAGCTTACGCTTCCAAGCTTTCGCCGCTAACTTCCGCCGCCGTCGATGCTGGCAACTGGCTGGTCCAGGTTAGGTAAGATCGCGAAAACTCCGAGGCCGAGAGAAATTACGATGCCTCGGACCACGTGTCCCGTGCTACCTACCGACGGTATCGCTTTCGCTTCTTCCGTGTCGCGGAGGATCGCAATTTGATCCCCGTACACGAACGCTCGAGTGGAAACGAAGGATTGAGAACGTTCCCAGGAGTACGGTCGAGTGGACGGATCTTTCGTTCTATCCTCGATCCCGTGCGTTTCTTTTCCACCGCTCTCGCTCTTCCTCCCGCTGACTCTTCTTCTGGCAGCGACGTCCTCTTCAAGTCTCGAGCAGACGCGAAGTAGCCACTCTTCTGATGCCACTCCCCTCCCTACCGCCCTCGGAGCTCGGGCTGGCCTCACCACGCCGACACTTTGATCTCTGGCTCCTGCCGAGCGACGTGACGATCCTCTTTCGATCCTGCTCCTTGCCTCCTGGAACGCGCACCTTTCTGGACGCTTTATTAAGTAGCGAGCTACTGTACCCTTACAGCGCCAGACGGAGTGTATAAATAAGTGCGAAGCTCTTGGCATTTGAAATTTTCAGCTCGGAAACCTTGGCCGCCGGTGCTAAGTCAAACACATTTTTGTAAGAGCCCAGACATTTTGTTGAGAACAGTTTAGCGAAGGGTACTTGCACTACTGTGCAAGAGAAAGAAGCACTCGGCCATATTTAATAGAATAGCGGAAAAAAAATCAAATAAAAACACAGTAAGTTTTGAAAAAGGTTTCCGCTGTTCGATTCAATAGTTCTGAGAATGTGTGTTATCGCGGATTATCTAATACCTTAAATGCAATAAATCGATCATTGTACAATATAATTTCTACAGAAAGATATTGTTTGCATTATATCTTATAATTACGCTGGGTGTTTCTTTCTTTTGCAGAGTTGTGTGCCTGTTAATAGAGATGCGTGCAGATGTTAGCCAACAGAATTGTACCTAAATCGATTTTATACATTTTGTTACTGAAACCTGCACTCAAACCTCGCATGAATAATTTTCAAGAGTTTAGAATCTGAAATGTTTAGTTTGTACATGTACTTCGTAAATCATCGTTGCAGTGTCTAAAGGAAGACATTTTTCATCATAATTCGTTGCTAAAAAGTCGATTATTGCGTATTCAGTTTCGGCATGTACACCAGAATAAAATCGGAGATCGAATCGATCCGAATAAAATAAGAAGCCGAGACGTCTTTCCCGAACATCTTGAAGAAACCGTTCCGATACAATGCCCGAAGACGATTCTTTCACTAGGAACACTTGGTGCCAAGCGGCAGTTAACATGGAGAGTTAACAATCGTCAAGAATTCGTGAAAATCGGATTCCACTTTTATTCACGGGTCCGTTGTCGCCGGATTCTTATTCAGTGTATCCAGCAAGGAACATCTCGATATTTTAGCGCGCTATTTTCCGATAGCAAAGGCATCGGAACAGAGAACCCTGAATGGATGGGGCGCGTTCCAGCCCGAGATCGTCGACAATTTTCTACGCCTCGTCCGAAACTCTCGACCGTCCTGTTGGCAAAAAGAATTGATAATGGAGCCACCGGATCCAAGGAGGGTACGAGCGCAGGAGGATCTCGTGGCGACGCGCCGTTTGAGACTGCTAGAAGAGGGCCCCAAAGACGAGAGGGCCGAGGGACGTAGACATCGGGCTAAAGTAGAACAAAAAAAAGAAGAGAAGAGAACGAGAGAAGAAGAAGAAGAGAAGGCGGGGAAGAGGTTGCAGGACGATGCAAGAGAATCACTTGACGCAAGAGAGCGAGACGTCGGGTGCTTGCATCCGGGGAAATGGAAGGGTAGGCTCTGGCTTCCGCCTGTCTGTTGCCATAGCGACCTCGGCCGCCCTTTGGCTGAAGGGCCACAGGCGGTAAATCTCTTGTACGTACAATAATCCTGCGTTGCTGCGAGTTGCCATTTTGCAATTCAACTTTGCATTCCGACGACCCATCTACGTGACCCCCCGCCGATACCGCGACACTTTCCAACCTCTGTTTTCCGCTTCTTCGTTGATCGCCTACGATTCGACTGCACCGTGCTAGCTCAACTCCAGAAATTGTCGTGGAAGCATCTCCTAAGAGCAGACTACGTCACGGCTATGCCACACTATTACACGGAGAATCGAGTTCTTTACCAGTAAGCTCGGGCGATCTCAGATGGTCAAATGAAAATATTTTCCTGCTGTTTTACAATTTTAATGCGCCATTTTTCATCAATTCTAAACAAAATATGTACTATATTTTTGCTGTACTCTTCACAATGATTGGATTACGTTTCAGAGGACGAGGTTCGGGGTGGTTTGCGTGCAACCAAAAATTGCCGTTGTCGTCGAATAATGTTTTAAGAAATCATCAAGGTAGCATAATACGAACGATTCGATCGGCCATCTTAATTCATGGGACCGCTCAGGCGTCGGGTAAATTCGTTCGAGTTTCCAGTGGAGGGAAGGGGGGGGGGGGGCAGAAACGATTCGGAAACGAAGCATCGGTACGAAGGCCCGAGTCCATAAATGGCGGCAACCTAATTCTCAAGACCGGCCCTAAACGCGGAGGAAGACCGCCGCGTGTCTCTTGAGCCTGGTGTGTTCGCTGTGCACTTATGCGACCGTGGAAAATCGCACGGGCGTTCGCCAGCCGGATGCCAGGAATGCAATTTTCAGATTCTCGAACGCGCAAGTGCTCCGCGTCCGCTTAGCGGCACGGGGTACCCACCACCCGGTGCATAAATGCTCGCATAGATTCAGATAAGGACCGCGCATTCTGTCACCGGAAATGGAGGATGGCGGAACTGTAGCAAACTCCCGCGAGAGCTACGAGCTGCATTAGTGCATACTTGGGGCACGGGACGCTTTCCTCCCCCGCATTCTAAGATGCCATCCTAACCCTCCCGCCCCTCCTGGCGTTTCTTCCTTCAAAAGACGATGAATAGCGGCAACAATTTCGAGCGTTTTATCTGACCGTTGCCAGCCTTTTACTCCCCCGCACGCGTTCCCCCGATCTACGTGTTATACCGTGCGCGATTTACGCCAGAAATAAAATAGAACGCAATCCGTTTCTTTTCTTCTGTACCACCCCCGAGCGCATTTGTGGCCATTTCTGTGACGAAGTCGCTGAACTTTTTCCACAGAATTATCGTAGAGAGCCGGAACTTTTTTAAATTACTCCTGAAACGTTGTGGTATACCTAGAAAATGTGGGGAAACAGTGGGGAAGCAATTTTGATCTTAAACATATTGATCGAAGTTGACCTTTGAAAAATGTCGATTTTCCCATTTTAGCGAGTGATCGAATTTTTTTCATAATTATTTTGTCATTTCCCATGGATTTTGATATGTTCAAGTGTCAAGTTCATTCAAATTTAGTCACGGTATCTGTTCAGTTGTTCAACGTTTTCGACACCTAAAATTTATGCTAATATTACATCATGAATGCGTGAGTGTAAATCAGAGAAACCACGATTTCGATGAATTTATCCAAAATTTTAAAAACTAGGATATAATATGTTATACAAAAAAATATTCAATTACACGTTTCTTACCAAAAGTCACCTTCAATCGATACTTTCAAGGTCAAACCGTATCCCTCCTTGTTTCCGCTCATTTTTCACATATTCTGCAACTCTTTAGCTTCCAGTTAAAAAAAAGTTGCATTGTCCTATCTTCATTCCGTTAAAAGTCGGACAATTTCGTTACACGAATAACGAGTGCACAAAATAATGAATCGCAATCGAAACGCTGAAAAATGATGCTGTTATTCGTGACAGTTTAACTTCATTTGAAGCTCGCCGTGCGTGCGATCGCGATCGCAAGAAGGTATTTCATTGAAGGCATCGATTCGGTTGATTGCATTTAGTCGAGCTTTTGTTTCGCACGGTTATTACAACGTTTCCATAAAAAAAAATCGCTATCGGTTTGCGTTATTTTTCGTTATTCTTTTGTCCCGCTCGAAATCGACAGAAAATATTCCGTCGGTACTTCTGTAGTCTACATGCATACGATGCAGTGAATCATTTAATGCCGCAGCTTTGCGTTGCAAATGTAACGCGCGATTGTTTCTTTATGCAGTGGCGTAGTAACGTTAATTAATCACATGAGGTTGCAAATGATCGCTGCTGCACAATACTTTCGTTATTTCTCGTACAGAGTACAGAGGTTCAACTTGGCTCGTAATTGTTAAATATTGACTTGACTGGCTGAAAATTTGCTACAACAAAAATTGTGTTTACCAACAAGTTTTTAATTGGTAATTACTTACAGAAATTGTTCGTTCTCGTTACTTTTTGCTACGATGTTCCTCCATAACACATTCTCTTAGACTGTAATGCAAAGTTTGAAATATTATGTTCGATTCGGATCACACAAATGTCCATAATCAAACATGGAAGTCGCTATTCGCAACATTGAACAGCTCCGCTACAATAGCGAAGACGTAAACGGGAAACTAAAAGCATGGCAACATTGACGCAGTGTTGCAAAATAAATGATAATACCGCGAACGTATTTGTGGAGTTCCAGTGCGTCGTAAGTGTGTACGGAAGTCGCAATCGATTTGAGAAAAATGAGATTTCCAGTCCCCCAGCTACTGGACGATATTCATAAACTGGGGATAGCTGTCGTTACATATCCCACGTCCCCAATGGTTTAGGAAATGCGATAACGGCGTGGTGATGTGCAAAAAAATGGTATCATAAAACGATACCGCACGCAAGAAAGAGGAGCTAATGTTATTTCTTTTGGCTCGATGACTCCCGGTTATTTCCTTATCGCGCAGCTGGTATTATTTCCTCGTAAAGCCTGCCCGGATATTTTTCGTTTCGGCTGTTGATACGCAACGATAAACGTAATAAGATTGCTTCCGTCTGTTGATATCCAGCCCTGGGAGGGTTTATTAAAATTGTTTTGTAAGCACGCTTCGAGAACGCTATTATAACACGCCTGGATGTAGCTTTCTGTAGCTTAGTCTTTCTTATCCTCGGTTTTCGCGAAGCATTTTGTGTCCAACGTCTTTGCACAAGACGGTGATACAATCAGATCAACTTGCCACAGATTTGTTCTAAATAGAATGGAAGTGAAATAAAATTGTTTAATAAGTAACAGAATTCAACGCAGTTGATCGTCGCACGATGTACATTTAATCCACTCTTTCTTATGGGACAGAGGTTATGTAAATTAAATCATCAATTGAGTTTCGCAACACAAATTCAAATATGTTGGTTCAACGTGTTAACTAACTTGGCGATCTATGTGCCATTTTCTTCATTCGAATTGCTTTGTTCTAAGTTTTCTAGCGTAGAAATGATGTAAAGAACGGTCACGAAAGATGATTCCGCAGAGGATTCTTTCGGAACATCACGAAAAGAATTTTCTAGCTTCGCGTGGCCTCTTGGATCGCCCTGTACACTCGTGAATTAATTTTGTTGCTTTCCAGACGGTCGCTACCTTTTTCAAGAGCATCCTGAAGGAGTAGGTGGATTTAATAAAACAGGAGAAACATCAAGAGGGAGCCAGAAATAGGTTACCAAGAGCGTAGAACTTGATATTCCGCAGACTTTCATCGAAAATGGATCATGTAAAGGATCGAATGGAACCACGGCACGTTCATATATCGAAGGAAACTTTTTCCTGCCTCGGGCAGCTAGGATGCACTCCGTATTGAGAGTACACGCAGAATTCTTTTAAGAGGAAAACATTCGTGCGACACGTGACAATAACGTGACACGACTGTCAAACACACGTGCGCATTTCCATTGCGTTATATCGGTGGATATCACCGGGATCAATGGGCCCCGGCCACGATTCAATGCGATTTCGTTAACGCGGATGTCTTTTGCCACCTACAACATCTTTCTGTGGAAGGTAGACACCTAATCGCGCTAGTTTGGTTTTTCCAAGCTGTCTCGAGGGTTAAGTCGATACCTCAATACATTCACGGCGTGTATATTATTAACATTCAATTGAAATATAAAGAGGCAAAGTAGAGAGAGAATTGCCAAAATAAAATTTGTATATTTAAGTGACTCTGTTGAAACACCTTTATTCAAGAAATTGATTTTTACTGGACGCGGTAATTTTTTAAAGAAACCTCTTCGGTAATTTCGACATCTGTCTATGCAAGAAATAGGCCTAATCGTGGTATAGTTCAACTTCTTCGATCTATCTATCTCTGATCTACTTATCATTCCTAGATTGATAAATTGTATTGGGCTGTATAAACATTGAGACGCTCGATGTTGTTAGACAATATGTAGACTGTCATGAAGATTACCAATTCTTAGGCGGTGACGTATTGAGCCGAACTATTTACTTACTTGATGCTACACAGGATACACGAATGCAACAGGACTGCACAGGATTAAGTATTATTTATGTGAATGATTCATACTTCAGAGATTCTTTTTTTCTTCTTTAGAAACCATTTTAAATAAACGTTCTAAACTAACTTCTTGCCATAAAGCGTTTCTGATACAGATTTTTAAATATCTGTTCCACCAGAATGCTTTTTTATAACGTTCCTAAGGGTAAAATTTCTTCCCTTATAAATTCCATAGGTTGCACATATTTTCTTATACCAGAGACTTCGATCAGAATTTTTCTGAAAATGGAAATATCGATACCTAAATTGTCAAATATCTTAACGTTCTCTCACACTATACGAAACATTTGAGTGCCTGAATCCTTCGATACAGTTCTCCGCAAATGGTGGTTTCATTCAAAATCTTTCAACTGGACTGCAGGTTTGCATACCATTATATTTCCCGGGCGGCGTGGATTCTTATTATAGGGCTCGCCGGGATATTATTGCTGATCAACAAGAGTAAAGCGAGTCCGGTAATTGCTTAACCCGCTCGCGATCGTTCGTAAAAGCGAGGCTAGGCAAAACGGGGCAAAGCAAGATGAAACGAAGCAAAGACGACGAAGAAAAAGAAGAAGTAGAGGGCGTCGTTCTCTGGTCGTGTTTCCAATTTACCGTCGGCGGAGTCATCTTCGGCATAAAACTGTTTACGATCGTTAAGTCGAGGAAGGAGCGACGCGGCACTCGTCGCTTAGTCCGCGGCAGGAAAAACCTAATTACGGCCGTGCGGGTCGCCCGGTAATAATTCACGTGGAAGTGAAACTGGCCGCGTTTAATCAGCCTTGGCGGCCTTGACCGGTAACGCATGAATAAGAACTGTTGGAACAGGGTCTGGCCATTGGTACACCGGTTCTCCTCGAGTGAACTGTAATCAAGGTTTGCTGGGCAAACGCGATAAGCTTTCGCCAACTTGATGGGCCGCTTTGAGTCATTTTTTAATTAAGATCCTTAAATGGTTTAATTCCTTTCTTCGTCCGTCCCCCGCTGCCCGTTTCTACTTCTTCCTGGACTATTTGCCGTTCTCCCTAGCTCTGGTCGCGGCCACCACGCGGGGCAGCAAAATTGTACCGTTCCTCGTAGCTCGAGATTTGCTGAATAAAGGCCGCAATCCTCGGAGTTACGAGGCTCGTTGGATATTTCGGCTCATTTTTTAATTACGATCCCCGGAACGCTCTCCCGGATTTTTTCTCTCTTCTTCTTCTTCTCCTCGCTCTGCCGCTACCCACCACTGTTACTCCCACGCTTCGAGGAGCTGAATTGCGCACGCAAGCGGAAGAGAAAGGCGCACCGGGAAATCACGAGAAGGCCGACCCGCGCGATATCGCGGTATAAAGCGGTCTATTTGCATGTTATTGTTTAATATAAGTTTATGCTGGCTGCAACCACCTCTCGCCCGCTGTGCAACAGACCACAGCCGCCGCGACGGGTGTTCGAGCGGAATTCGAGCGATTCGTTTTCTATCCGTGCACGACTGTCTTTGTCCCGCAAAAGCCGCGTTATAATTTCGGCAAATAAGAACGGGGAGCCTCCGGCTACGCGAAACGCGCGCGCCGCTCTCTGTGTTTGCGTCGTTGTAACGCTCGACGAGCCCCGTTGTAATTCTGATGAAATTTGCAAATATTGACCAGCGAGAAACGCGCGGAACGAGGATTTATTTGGGCGAACTTGCGCGGCGGACGACTGCAAAGTGGCTTTTAAATATTTGGGAACGAAACACGCGCTCCGCTACATTCGTAATAAAGAGCCTCAAATTTGTTGGCCGATTTTCTGTTTGGGCTTTTTACGACCGGCGATAATGCGCCACCTGATTTCTTTTCTGTGATATGGATTTTGATGGATTAACGCGCGTGTGCGTACTCTGTATTTATATTAACTTCTGTCGCCCTGCTTCCTGATTTAGAAGCATTTTTGAATTGTCCATAGTGCGACAGGATTACAAAAAGAGGAGTTGACGGTGTTGAATACAGACAATAGCTACGATTGTTTGCAACGAGCGTTCTTTATTCGCATTCCCCTAATCGTCGCGTCCAGTGATATTAATACGAGTTTCGAAAACAGACCGTTCGTCACATGCCTTTCGGAACAACAGAAATTTCGACCCTCCCCGATCCTCCAAACATTCTTCAACTTCTAACGACGAGTAATTCACATTCCGCAGGGTTGTTGAGAAAAACATACCGTTCTAGCATCATAGCCTTTTGATCCTAGCTGCGTTTGAACACGGATTTTCATAACCTCCGAAATTTTTCGGAAAATATAGTGATCATCTACCCCCGAGGAATGTGGAAAACGTTCGCATGATCGCGTCCACCCTTGGTGAAAGGGATGGAAATCTAAAAAACAGGTGTCTTTTTCCATATTGACGGACAATGGACTGTGGATCTTTATGCAAAATAATATTTTGTGTACGATGCACGGAACACGAATCAGTTCAAAATTTCTTTATTTCTTCAATCATTTTAATACAGCATATACGATATGCCCACGACCTTTGATTATTCTTAACTTTCCACTGTTTCACACTAGATATCAATTTCTATAGTAAATGCATAAAATCCGCAATGCAGTGATCAGCCACTTCTGAACAATCTAGAAAAGATTTCAGAAATAGATCAAAACGCAAAAGAACAGGGTCCTCTTTATTCGCAACGACGGGCAATTTATTGTTTGCGTAGGATGAGCATACGAGATCGCGCACGAGCATAAGAGGATAATACTGACGCAGTCTAGGCTGATCATCCTAATAAAAGGACGCGATAATGTTACAATATGGATGTCCATAGCGACGTTCTTTTCACAGTAAATTAAGCGGCAAAGGAAGGGTCTCGTCCTGTCGAATACACACACGGTACCATGATCGTAGGTATGTGTGTGTGCACGTATACTAGCGAAGGTGTGCGTCAGGGAAACGGGAGAGAAAGCAGCCTGTTGTACGCGCCAGCTTCCTTAAGCGTTGTATAGGGGCACTTATGCGTCGCTTAAAGTGGGCATTACAGGGCACAATGGAACTAAAAACCAAGGTTGAACGGTCTATCGCTTCGCGCTACGTCGACGGTTCCATTCGATTCGCGATGAAAAATAGTATCTGTTGCTGTTGAGTCCGCGGAGAGAGACCGTGATCGATAACGGCGCTGCAGCAATTTTTATCAAGCAACTTTATTTCATTTCGAACTGTAACGCCGCGACCAGAAAAATTTTTCTTTTGATAGTTCCAGCGCGGTGACTAAATTTTGGGCTGACCGAACACACTGTTCGAAGCCAGTCTTCCGAAAATTCACCGCCATTTTGCAGTTTTGTATTTTCGCCGTCAGAAGTCGGCATTTTTCGGCTGCGCTCAATCCTTTCGTGAATGCACAGTGCACATTTCATTCTGCTGGTTTTGCCAAGCAAAATTCCAAGCAGAGTCTACTAAATATGTGTACTATTAACCCTTTGAAATCGGAGTTATTTTAACTTCGAACCAAATATTTCTTCCGGCCAGAATATTTTCATTTCATATGATTTTTTAATTTCATGCACACGCGAAACTGATCCAATGTACTAATACGATATTGAAATGTTTAGTAATTTACAAAACACGAGCAAATTTAATAATTCGAAAAATATTTTCATAGATGTACAGATACAAATATAGAGAACGCAATTTATTTAAAAATGCAATTTAATTCAACATTGTCTTCACCTCCGTGCTAATAAATTAAGATCATTTCCTTTAGACAAAAATAAAATACTCTCTTTGCGTAATCAATGTTTAACCATTGGAGAAAATATAGACGACGTTTGTCAATTTTCCTTTTCCTCTGGGCGATTACGGACAGCAAAAAGATTCTAATCAACCTACGAAAGAATTTCTAGAAAAAGTTGCTAACACATTCGCAACTGCTTCCCCTTTCAACAAACCAGTTCCCAGAAACGTTAAACAGCTCCTCGACACTCGACCGATGAAAATCTCCGCGCTCTAAAAATCGCAGTAAAAGACTCGAGCAGCGTGGAAAGTTACCAGTCGAATGGAAACTCTGATTCCTTGGGAGCGCGAAACTTTCGATTGTTCGGCGATCCGGGATTACAAATAAATTTTTCGTCGAGTTCCTTAACGCCCGGCAATTAAAGGGAATTGCACTCGCTCGGCGCGGCACGCCAAAATCTCCGGAAGTTTCGGCGTTCGACGCGTATTATTCCGGCAGAGACGTAACCACTGACACAGTTTCCACGCTCTAATCATTGGAGCGAGAGAGAAAAAGCAGGAAGAGAGGGCAGGGGTGTGTGGGTCCGTACGTACGTTTAAATGGGGGGATTAACGTCGGAAAAGGTCGACAGGAAACAGAGGGGCGGTTTTTGTTACGTGGGATGATCCGGTTGCAAGCCAAACAGCGAATAGAGTTCTCCGAGTCGTTGCGCTCGTCCAAAATTGGTGGATTTACCTCGGCTCCTCCTATCTAAATCTGCCAATTTCCAATGGATGCGGAGCCGACGGAATCTCGGATGTTTACTTGACGCCGACGGTGAAAAGCGGCGACGTCGAGAATACAGGAAAACAGGAGCGAGGAGAGGAACGAGAGGATGCATAAGGGCGCGAGAGGATGGGACTAGAGAAAGAGTGAAGAGGAAGGAAGGGTGAAGAGGAAGGCAGAACGAAGAAGAAGGAATAGGGAGAATAAATGCGGAAAGAACCGACGGAAGCGGAAGGAGGAAGAGAGGGCGTAGATGGAGAAGAAAGCGGATTCGAATCTTTACCATCCACTCGGCGAGACACCTGCGGGAGAGGAATATCTCCTCTGCCTTTGGAAAGCGAAGGAGTGGAGAGGTTTATTGAGTCCTGGAACGCGTAGTCTCCCGAGGACATGCCGGAAAGTGCGAGTGAAACCTCTTCTTCACCCGTTCGTCCCACAACGCACCCCGCCGCACGACGTACAAGCGCCGGAGAGGAACACCGCCGAGGAGGGAAAGTGTATTTACTGCTCTTTGCCGGGAAAGAGACACGGGCTGCTTCTATCTTCGCGATTCTAAGAAAAGACGAGCGTTCGTTTGCCCTGCGATTTCGAAATAGGGGGCGAAGACCGTCATCCGCCGTCAGGACGTGGTAATTCCTTCGGAAAATGGGGGGTGGTTTTTAACGCCGAATGCGCCCACGATTACGAGGAGGGCTGCGAGAAGGAAATAGAAAGTTGTAGATTCGATGCGGTCGATGCTCGCAAAAGATGAGCCACTGCGGTTTTCCTGGGGGTGGATGCGCTGAAAGTAAGGTGGTTGTACAGGATGTTGTATTAGAATTTGCGCATGCAATCATTTCCTAAAATACTAGAAATCGTGGTGCAAGACTGGTGTTTCTACTTGCAAATACAAGTCGAAAAGAAGGAATAATATTTTACTGTTCGACGTCCTCTTTTGTATAAATCGAGTTTGAAATTCCAGCGTTATTACGCTTTTATTCCAGCTACTTACTTTGTGAATAATATGGGGCGTCATCTTTATTTTTGTTTTCTACAGGATAGCATATTCTTATATTTTTATGTAGGTTTCCAATCAAGGTCATTCCTGACAGCTTTAATAAATTGAAAACGATATCGTATATTTAAGTTCTCATAATATTTTTACTATTTTATATTGCACCCTCCCACTTTTAATACAAATGTATTCAATCCTCAGCCTAATGATTATACGTTCGGATAAAATTTCTAAAGAACATAGAACGTAGAAGGATCATTTCTGAAAGGCTGACAAGATTCCGCCAACCCCGGTTGCAAAGAATACGATACAAATCCACCATTTCGACTAGGAGTAATAAAAAAATATATGAAAATGCTCTCGAGACATGGCTTAACATTCCTCCATAAAAATCTTGCGTTTCCCCAATTACCCGTAGCCGGAACGAAATATCATTCTCCCGGGGAATACGCAGCGCGTTAAACCGTGCAATAAAAATCCTACCGACCAATTCAATATTACAGGATCCTCAACTGTATAATTCTTTTACGTCTCGTATACGCTGCGAATCCATAAAATTCTACTTACGAGAGATTCTCAGCCAACGAAATCTCTCGCTTTTGAAGCTACCCTTCTTTCCGATCTACCATCCTCTCGAGTCCGAGGCGAATGACGATCGTCCGACAGTCGGTTAAGACGCGAAGACACGTAGAAAAATGAACAGGCCGACAAATACGCGAGCAGAGAAAGAGGGAGAGAAAGAGAGAGAGAGAGAGAGAGAGAGAGAGAGAGAGAGAGAGAGAAAGAGAGAGGAACAGAGAGACAGAGAGAAGAAAAAGTTCCTCGGAGGGGTAGCGTTGGCTGGCTGGCTCGCAGGGCCGTGGGAGCGTAATTGGATATAATTTTTGCGGGCCGACTAACCGAATTAGACGGCGGTGTGTTTGCGTTACTGGCGGCGTTGCTGGTGGTGCCGTCGCCGTGAAATGGGTAGCGCGACTGCGATGGGAATGGGTGGCAGAAGGGCGGCAGAAGAACGGGGGGGGGGGGGTGAAAAGCCCGCGGGGTAACAACCGCTGCGAATTATTAACAGAACCAGCGGCGCCTCCGCGTGCGCCCTTCGAGTCACGCCGCGCGGCAAAGTAAATCAGCCCTGGGCGATCGTGGCTAAAAGAGAGAAGGTTCGCACCTGACCCACCTTCCATTCCTCTTCCTCTTTCTCTTCCTCTTCATCGAATAAATCCGGATACCCTGCTGGATTATTCTTCGCGGTACGTGTTTACGTTCCGCGTGACGACCGGGTTCTCTGATCCGTTAAGCCCTCGACGATCGCTCGATGACCCCCATTATTAGCTACCAAACTGTTCCACCCTCTATTTTTATCAGTCATAGAATCACCATTGATTAACTCTTTTATGCGTATTTCAGTCATCCGTATTGGGAAGCTGTGTTTACGTTGTTCAATAAGCTTTAAATCTTCTTTAAAGATTAACCGAGTTGACTCTCTGGTTAGAACTCTTTCTTCTTCTTTTGTACTATCGAAATGATTAATACTTTATACAATCATTAGAATATACATAAATGCACATGGTGACATCTGGAAGGAAGAATGAGAATTAAATTCAGAATTGAATGAAGTGGAACATTTTGTCACCTGTGAGCATAAGACGAAGGGGTGAAGAACATTGTTTTGTATCTAGGCGATGGTCCGGCCATGAGGACGAAAAATAAATCGAGGGTTGATATTTCGTGATCTTGCGAACAGTAGAATTCCCGGTGTAGAGTTTATACGTCTTCCGGTCGGAGAAGCCAAGAAGATTTGAAACTTTTCCGACGTTAAATACATTACTGCAGAAACTGCCAAGAGAAGAAATAATATGTGCACTCGCCGTGAGAGCAAAGCGAACTTTATTTCAAACGAGGCGGACGTAACCGTTGAAGTATAGCTTTTATGCATATTGCCGGATGTAAATTCCCTGATGCATTTTGTCTACAATTCTTATGAAAATGATTTCCATCTGCGAGCTCTCTTGAATATATTTGTTTTGATTGTGCAAGAGTTCTCCATCTTATAATTAATTTCTGAAAAAATCTATATAAAATTTCTTTCTGTATTATATAGATGATATGGTTCTACGATTTTCATCGTTGCCATCAACGAATCGCTTTTATCGTGATCGGCGAAGATGGAGTTCACCTGTTGACTGAGCGAATGACAGAGGCTGAATTTGAAAAGCGAGGCTTCCCTCCAGAGGTTGACAGAGATTAAGGGCGCAGTTTGAAGTTGTTTGTTTCCTCGAACCGATTCGATTGATTGACTCCTGCGGCCATTTTTCATAGTCCCCTATCTTCAGAAGCAGCCAAACATGACGGTAATCGACCACCATATGCTCCCCCTCGAAATGCAATCCTCCCCTGAATTCTCAAAATGTGGAAAAACAGTGTCAGAGTCATCAATCTACTGTAAGTTCCTCGGGCAAACATCCTGGAATAATTTTGTTTAGAGAATAAACATCCTGCTTCCTCCACTAAAATGATTCTTCTCTCGAGAACGTGTACCATCGAGAATAAAATTCTCAGTAGATACAACACTATTTTTGGCAGTGCCTCGCGTCGACTTCAGTTTAGGCTTTGCAATCTTATTCTTAGTGTCGTGGTTTGCATACTAAGTTTATGGAATTTTCTTTTCTTGCTCTAAAACATCCTCAAAACATCGTGGATGGTTTTCTATGTTTCTGGAAAATGTTAAGGATGTAAATGAATTAGTTTTATCTCATTACAGTTATTAAAGAAACTGTGAAATATCTAGTTGGTCCCTGTTTTTTGCAATTGATGTAGACATTCTTTTATCTCGTAGCCTGTGCATTAAAAAATTATATCGAAGACGTAATATAAACTTTTTTTACAAGCAGGACAAAATTCTCTCTTCTTTGCGACGTTGAAGTAAGTACAAAACCGAGAGCAGTGTGTGCTGAAATCGACCCAGTATGCAAATGGGGGGTAAAGGATAAACGCGATTGTTGCCGACCACGAGTGTTATCGATGTCAACTAAGGTTCTTTTGTGTGGGCGAAAGGTGGGCGTGTCCAGGGTAAGGATTCGGTGGTTTGAAGGGTTTTCGCGTTCGGTTTCAACGACCCTGAAGTTGCGGCTACCGACCTGTGTAACTCGAGGGTTCGTTCCACGATCCAGGCTCGACGCAATTAAGGTCCACATCCTTCGAGTGGCGCAATCGCCTGCCACTCGGTGGTTGTCACAGTCAGATCCCATAACTACGAGATCACCGCTGTCCTCCTCGTGTTTGTGTGAACCTGTCGTCTCGGAAAACTCGATTTTCCCTACCGTCCTACTTCCTCAATCCTATTTTCTCAAAAAATTTTATTCTACAAAAGAAGTTGATACTCTTCGAATTTCAAAACTTAGATGACAGTCCAGTGAATCGATTAGCTCCTTGTAATTTCAATCGGTCGAGGATTGTTTAGTCGAGTGCAATAACATTTACGAGTCAAAGTAACGTACTATTAAAAATATATTCATGCACATCGATAAACGACTGGAGCTAAAAATTGCTATATATTTATTCTTAGTATTAACAGGCAACCCTATAAGATTTAATGGGATGCAAGTAGCGTATTGACGCTCTGAAACGTATCGACGATTTCTTTTAATCTTTCTGGTGTTTTCAATTTCATTTGTTCATTTTTGCCATGAATGCATAAAATCCGATTCGAATCGATTATTGTACTCGCGATGGGATTATATATTGCCGAACTGTGGATTGAACCCGCCACAGTGAACGACGAGCCAGTGCACCCAGAGATTAAGAGCGTCGAGAGAATTTAATTTAACAGTTGACGCAGGCGGGATTCGTAAAGTTTAAAGAGCTCGCACGGAATAATCAGAGCGACAGGTGCTACAGAAAAATTTACGGATTTATTCTACCGACGGGGCGCGATTATTCCGCCGTTTATTTCGGCGAAGAAAGAATTCTTGCTGTGTCACAGACACGTTAGGCTGTTAATTTCACGCGTAAATTGCCCGGGCTTTGAGAAACGTCGCGAAAGCTCGCCTCGGGACAGACGGGCTAGAGCCGAGGACGGGGAAAACAGAACAAAAAATATACCGTGAGAGTATTTCGGGAAAAAATGAGAATGCGAGAGAGAGAGAGAGAGAGAGAGAGAGAGAGAGAGAGAGAAAGAGGAAGAGAAAAAAAATAGAACACGGTGGCACGGACCGGTATTTACGCGAATGTAAAATGGAATCAGTTTATGGCGGGAATTAAACTCCCGTAAAACGAGATCGCCATCGCTGCGAAGTTATCAGCCGGAGTTACTGCTGCAAATACAAACGACCAATGAGACGGCAAAAATTTATTACGTGTACTAAAGGAAATACTCCACGGGAATAAGACTTTCGACGGGGAGCGGCACGGCCGAATGATAAATGAAAGAGGAACATTGTGTGCGCGCGCACGAGCGCTGTGTTTTTTCTTTACGACAGGGTTTATGCCACACGAGACGAGTCCGGATGCTCGAGCAGGAATTTAAGAACGACGCTCGCTCATTGCTCGAGGATGATTCGATGCGAAGCGCCGAAAGGCAATCGAGGATTTAATATGCAGGGTCAGCGAACTCGACAGCGTAACGAGGAACAGGGTGTATGGGAAAAATGCGGCGCAGTTGTACACGATAACATTTCTCCATGCGGGGTTCCATTTCCCAATAAATCGGCAATGAAATGTATCTGATGCACGTGTTTTCGTGCTTACAACTAGTAGAAACGGTAAACAACGAGCAGACACGCCGGTCAAGTCCCATTCAATAGCTCGCTCCGAAATTGAAACTGAATTTGCTCGAATTCGATGCTGCGATGACGTTTTATTCTGCATTTACGATTTAGTTCCCCTGTTCGTGCTTCGGCTTGGGTTAGTTGCACTATTAGTTGGCTGACAGTATTTCGCCGGGAATAATTTATTAGACATTCTAGAATTGTTATCGTTGCTCTGTAGATTTTTGACGGCGTGTATTTTTGTTCGTGCAATGCATTTCGTGGAAGAAGAACTGTTCTACTTTGAAATATTTGTTTCTCTTTTAGGAATTGAGGTTAAGTGGTTTGTCTGGCCAGGTAATGCCTTCGTTATATTTGTCTGACCAAATAAAGACTTTATTTCGCTCGTCTATCCAGATACTGTCCTCGTTCTCTTTGTCTGACTGACACCCCCGTGCCCTTCGCCTGGGTAGATACTGCTCTCATTCCGCGTGTCTAATTAGCTGCTGCCGTCATTCCACTTGTCAGGGTAGACGGTGTGTCCTAATTTCGCTTGATTAAGTACATTGTATGTTTGTAACTCTTGTTTGGCCAGACACTCTCATCGTCTCGTTCTTCGTGTTAAATAAGGCTTCTACTTGTTCCAGGCGGAAAGAACGAGCTCCAGTTTCTTTTCAACAGCAGGCCCTACCCAATTTAGCTCAAACACCCTCAATTATTCACACCTTAAATGACAATTTCAACCGAGCCAACAAGATCTTACACACGCGAAATTCTTGGAAACAGACACATCTTTCCCAGGAATAGGAGAAGCGTCATGTGTAATCATCATGAAATCGCTAATATATTGGGTACCTCTTTTTACCTTATCAATAAGTTGCAGTATTATAAATATTCAATCAATTTTATAATTCCTCCCTGAATGTGACTTCTTTTCGATCGCAGTTCTGTACGATTAAAGTGAGTCATAATTAAGTTATTAAAATTACAACATATTTATAAATACAAAACGTTATTCGGTTCCATATGCATTTTATGCCACAATCCAATATCACTGAACCCGCTTTATCGAAGAACGAAAACATTTTTCCTTGTGAAGAAACAGGGTACACGAAATACAACAGTTTTATCTGGTATTGAATTGATCAAGTGAAACATTCGATGGGTCATCCGATATCGCGCCAATCGAATGTCCTAATCGCCATTTCTACAAAATTATTATTACGCTAGTAATTATCCACGCTTAGTAACGTGACGCTTTTCAGAAGCGGCAGTTTCGAGCACAGTTTGTTGAGATTTAAAACGTGCCGAAAGTGCTCGACTGTCATATCGTAGCCAGTATTGTCGGAAAAAAGCCAAAGTAACGCAGCTGCAAATACGGAAACGACTGGGGCCACGGCGAAAATGTTATCGTCCCGCTTTAGGCTTACGACTTAGCCGGTCATAAACGATTCCCCTCGACCCGGGGTGCAGCTGAATCAACCTTACAACATCTTCCTCAACCTGGTTGGTCGGCCAGCAATAGGTAACGACTCGGGAATATCTAAAGTACGTTCTGTTCCATCCTAAAGTACACACATCGACTTGTAATGTCTTACTCGGGTTCGGCCCGCGGTTTTTCTTTAGGGCACTTTTTCCCGCGGAACGACCGTATACAAGCTCGTATCGCTGGCACAGAGTTATCTTTATCGGCCGCTCAGAGTGGCCGTAATGACGAAGAGGAGTTTGTTTTCGCGGATAAGGATGCCACCGACGGAAGCTGCCGCTTTAATAGTTGATGGCGCAATCAACGTCTCTTGAATGATCTACGAGGAGTCTGATATGACAGTGGTGCCTGGAAACGTTACTCCAGAATACCAATGTTACCGGTTTAAGTCTCCTGTCGGTGACAGTATCCGCTAACGCGATGTTGTTTCATCAGGTTCAATGAAAACTCAAAGAGAGCCACGTTAAAACACATCGGTGTGGCTGTCACATATTTGTAATGTTTAGATGGTCTAAAATTGTTGTTAGTTACAGGCGTATATCAATGACAATCCATATTAATGTAAGTTTGTTTCATTAGTTTCTGCGGAGAGGAGAGGCTCTTTAAAACAATTTAACGTGGCTCATAAAGTACAAAACTAAAAGGCGTTAGAAGAATTTGAGGACATTGTTGTACCATTTTATTTGATTTCGGTTTCTTACAAATTACCCAACTTTTATTATTTTCTATGAAGATCCACGGTATAATCATAATGTATCTGGATGGCTAGAAAATTGTATGTTCACGAAACAGTGCAATTTAACTGGAATTGACGAAAGAAATGTTTTGGAGAAAATGTTTCCAACGAATAATTTGAGTACGAACGAAGCAAGGTACTAATGAATATTAGAAATACTTGGGAGGAAGGATGGTCCGCAATGAAGGCATTTCCCAGTGTAGCTGATGCATCATCAGTTACCTTTTCGGAGACATTCTTCGCGCAGAATCTCGATAGGCAATCTCGGTCAGCAGAAATTTAATTAAGAAGCACGCACATTGTAGGGCCGCACTCGGCGCGGTCGTTTCGCTCGTTTCGTCCCTCTTTTTCATTCTCTTTTCATTTGTCAGAATGCCGACTCCTGAGGGTGCGATCCGTTGATTAGCACGACCGCAACCATCAGCGAACAGTTTGCGACCCTGGGTTACAGCCGCTCTCTCAGTCGGTTAAGGTGACAGTACCTTCGTTCAATTCCCAACTCCGGGGAAGCCTAATCTCTCTGGTCGTCAATACCACTTAACTGTGTGGAAGTAATTAGCGCGGGAAGTGATTTCAAGAGTCCGACACTGATTTCAGATTTATTTCAAACGGGATGAGCCTTTTCTGACAAAATGATTCAAAGTGAATTACCATTCGATGTCGAATAAAATTCTTTTTAAATTCCTGTAATTTTAGTACTGGGACGAATTTTAGAAGAATATTTCTAAAAGAATATTTGGATGCGGAGATCTACGCGATCAGAGAATTAAGTATTATCAAACAAAAGGAGGCTTGATACGTGTGTTGGAGACTCTCCTGGCTACACTCTCTTGTCTGAATAGGCGAGGACTCACTCCCCTTCTCCTCCGCGCAGTGTCTCCATTCCACTTGTCTGCTCACGAACGTCTCCATTCCCCTTCGCTGACTACATACCAACACAGTCCCATGTGTCTGACCAGGAATAGTCCCTATTGTCCTTGTACGATTAGTGCTCTCCCTGCTTCTGTCGCTGAACGCAATTGTACTCTCCTTGTCTCGTCACGAGTGGTCCTTATTCCACTTATCAGTGGTTCTTCGATTTCTCCTCTGCCAACTATTACACTTCGACATTTTACCCTTTCGAAAATCAATGACTAACGTAATATAATAATCACTTTTGGAGATATTATCCAAAGATACATGGAAAATTGGGGAGAATATATAATATTAACTGTAGTGTACTTACAGTGAAACCAAAATATAATTTTCCGGTTTAGGGACATTTATAATATTACCGTATTTGTATCATGGTTAAACGATAGATTATGGGTGATATTTCCCTTTCGCAGACATCTGTCCACTTAATGTTCACCTGTGAACGTACAAACACTTGTAATGTGGTCGACAGACACTATTAACAGTCCGATCGTGCAGTCGTTAGAGGATAGGATATCAAGAACGTAGCTAAGTGAATCCGGGACGGCCATTCGGGGTAATTAGCAAGGCGCCTAAATCACCGAAGTAGCATTGGCGGCTGGCAGATCGGGTATGCCGCCTGCGGGTACCAGGATGTTACTGGTGCTAGGAAGGGAGAGCCACCAGGCGGAGACGGCAGATCATGGATGGAAGTACGGGAGAGGAGCAACGAAGAACACAGGGAATCTCCATTTCTGCTTCTGCCTCTGCCACAGTTTCTACCTGGCGCTTCAATGTGCATTGATTAGACAATGCTCGGCATTCAACGTCGTGCCGCTACTCTGTTTCTACCCATTTGCGTCTGCCTGCCTCGTTTTCTGCAGTTAGGTCCTCCACTGTTCCTGGCGTCGTTCATTTCACCCTACGAAATTATTTCGTTTGGATACATTAACCGCGAGAATTTCGTTTCCGATTAAATGGACGGATTCGCAGCGGGCTGCGACGTCTCCTCCGATTCCGCGAATATACTCCTAATTACCCGATTCATCTGCTAATGGGGATCTAAGACTCCTCAAATTTTCTATTTCCCGATCTTAATAGCACCCGCAAGATAATTTGTGCATATTTTACGATACAATCTGTGTCGAATTTTTATACGCAATTGCAAGCAAATTCTAATTTCAATCATCGCTGCAGTCTTGATCTAAGCAAATTTCTAAAACACATTGTCTTCGCTCATCGCATCGTAACATCGAGTCAGGCTCGTGATCAAGATTTCGTGATTTTGTGGTGATCGATATATGTATAGCTATTGAAGAATACATAGACGTAGAATAAATGATTAAGGATAAAGAAGTACTTCAAAATAAATCGTAGTCAAAGGGGTTAAAACGTAAAATTGAAATACACTGTCACTTCGTTCGCAATCAATTTAACTGCTAGATCGAAAGACAACAATTTCTGAAGACACGGGTTTGCAACGCACAATCTTTCAACAACAAAATCCAACGAATTGCTTGAATCTGAAGCGTGGCCAGGCAGCGTCAGAAGCAGACAGCTCGTCTCGGGTGCTCGGCAACGCAATAAAATCCTCTGTCAAGATTGCAGAGCACAAAGATTTCCGGAAACAATGGCCGCGGATCGGAAAAACTGCATCTGTCCGAAGATTTCAAACGTAATGCATCGTAGCGTAGCGGTGATGCGGTGGGAGATCGTAGGAAACACTTTCCGGGTGGAAGACGATGCAACGGGGGTCTGGGCTGCTCGGTAAAAGGTAAAGCCCTTCTGTGAATGGTGGTACGAGTGTACCTCTTGGTCGGCCGTTCATAGAAAACACCTATAAATCCGAGGGGTTGGTCGGCCGCGCTGGCCATCCGTGAGAGGGTGCATCTATCGCGGCGGCGATATATAAATCCGCATCGGCGGTATATCAGGTTTTATGGCCGCGGTTGTTATTTACGCAACGGATAAAAATGCACGTGGTAAACGCTCGTAAACGTGGCGCGTGGCGCCGTTCCGGTAGATACGGTAGAAAGCGAATCGCCCGCGGCCTGGAGGAGAGAGACGCGCGAAAGAAAGCGTTCGCGAAACCACCGTTCCTCTCTGTGTTCCCAAGAAACGTGAGCGGGTGGACCGAAGGATGGGGTCCACCGAGAGAAGAAAAGAATTGCGAAAACCGTGGAATGGTAGAGGATGGCAAGGGGATAAGCGGCGAAGGAACGGAGGAGAGGCTAGCTATTCTTCGTCCGCTAGAAGAAGGCGCAGAGAATCTTGTAGGTGTTTTTCTACAAAACAAATACCGTTTGGGTCCATTGCCAGAAGATACATAAAAGTTTCTTTTTTACTTTCTCGATTTGAATGAATTGAAAATAATATATGGATGTTCTTAAACTGTTGTGGTTTCTTTACTGCTTTAAACTGGACAATTTCGCTTTTGTCATGAACGCATAAAATCCGTAGCCGAGTTATAAGTATTTCAAATAAACCTGTCACCGTTCGCAAGAGAAGCGCGAGTGAAATGATGTGAAGCTGGTCGATAGGAAAGAGAAAAGAATGGTGAAGAGAAAACGGCGGAAAAGCGGGGGTGGCAGGGGGATGAACAGCGGAGAAACGGAGGAGAGGCAATCCACGTACGTTTTCGTGGGTAACAAATTTATACGAGTTCGCCTGATTTATTGGCCGCAAGTTTAACAATGGCCGGACCACCCCCGGATCCACCCCAGAAAAAGGGGTGTGGTGAGAGACTGCCTGCCGATAGCGGAATTTATGACGCGGTACCCTCGATCCCTGCATCTCCAAGTAACTCGACGATCTTCCACCGAGATACTTGATACAGAGCAGGCAATCATTGATTCACCCCGAATATATATGGGGGTGGTCTTCCCGGAGCCGTGTGTCATACGCGTGCACGCCTGCCCGATGGATATTTATGCTTCTCGCGAGCTAATGCGAATTTCCACCGGCGAATTAACATTCACGGTTGGTGGAATTACATTAACGCTTTGGTATAAATACAGTCCGAATTCTCTTTAGAAATGGCAAAACGTCTCTTAAAAAATTCTTATTAAATCGTCGACGAGTTTAGCACTGCTACCAAATAATCATATGTTTTATTTTATATTTAGTGAAACCATCAATCTGATTTTATGGGAAGATTAGCGCAGGCTTATTCTACTCGCCAAACCAGTTAAAATTGCTAGTTCTTGTCTGATCAGTGACCTGCTTGTTCTACTTGTTGCTATTTAGTCTATTTGCCTATGCATCGCGTCCCTTCTTTTCGTGCTTCGGTCTCACATCCATAATAGAAAAACCCAAACAACTGATGCGCAACTGTTAACGAATTTGCGACGACCTTATTCTGTACATTAAAAATGCTGCCGCGGTTACAATGAAAAACGTGTTACAGCGTTTCGAACGTGATTCGGGATACAAATTGTCGGATAAACACGGTAGACAGTGGCAAGTCGCGCGAAGTAGCTTCCCGTCAAAAAACGATGGATTTTAATTGCACGGTTCCCGACAGTTCAGATCGCAATTAATTCCACTTCGATTTCTCTACAACGACGCAAGGACAATACGTGCCGGCCAGCTCGCAATTACCATCGAACAACGCATTGTTTCGGGAAAATCCGGATTTGATCGTCGCGCGAAATTCCGAAGTCGAGGGTAGCGGGAGAGGATTGCGAACCGGTTCGCGGACGCTTGGCCTCGGTCGAATAAAACCGCGGTTGGTTTTATTAAATTGAAAACGTAAATTACTCCTAATCCGTCCGCAACGGTGGCGAACAGTTTGGTGGCCGCGGATCGGCGCTATATGGCGAACGGTGGCGCGAGGTTCGAAACGAGCATGGTTGATCGATAGCGTGTCGGTGAATTCGTTAAGCAAAGGTCCAAGGGTAGGGTTCAGTGCGAGAGAGAGAGAGAGAGAGCGTCAGGTAATTTCGTTGGCCAGTCATTCACCCGTCTCGTCGACGTTTCCGTCTCTCGGAGTTTTTGAAAGAAACTTCCGACGTTTCTAGCCGAAGATTCGTACGGAACGAACGAACCGGAAAGGAGATGGCGGTGGAATTGGCTAAAAGCGGACGGTGGACTGTGGGAATGTAAGGGAGAAAGGAGGGTTGTTGGATTCTCGAACGGAAAAGAGCCGTACCACGTTCCCCTGGCCTCGGCTAAGTTAGACTCTTTCTCCGGCAAGTTCGGTATAAGTTCTAGATATAAGCTCTCCGCCTTATTTTGCTCCATTTCCTGACTCTTAATTACTTTGCTAATTCTTAACTAGGAACCTCGCCGTGGTCCCGGAGTCTGAAATAACAACTCGCATCCCTGCCCCTCCTCCTCTACCCATAGTCCTCCTTCTCTTCCTCCTTCTTTCGCTCCCTCGCCCCTCCCCCTACTCTTGCTTGTCTTATCTACTTACCTCGCTACGGACTGTTTAAACCGTAGGCAATTCTTTTTTTCGTCTTCCGTTGCACAGCCTCGTTCTGTACCTACGCCAAGCCAACAACCAATTTCGTTCACCGTTAACGTAGGATCGTTTGCTTGCAAAACGGTACCCGGTTCGAGGTCGACGGAGAATTATTTGCCACGAATTTACCCCTCTCGAACTCGTCCCGCTACCACCGAGTTTCTTATTCGAGCATGATTGCATTGTTAATGAGCTCCTGCAGCGTTACGAACTGTCTCTTTTGCTCCCTAATCCGCCATTGTGCTTCCCCTTTGCACATTTCGAAATGTGTCATTTGTTATAAATAACAACATCGAGATAATCTACTTGTCATCTCCGCAATATAGTATCGGGAAACTTTGCTTTCACAGTGTTGCGCGATTTTAATCGACACTGTTGCACAACAGAACAATACAAATATGTACTGCAGAATCAACAGAGAAAATGTACAACAACCAATCTACAGACACGAATATTATTATTCCGATCCAGTGCCCGATGTTCATTCATCAATAATATTTACGGTACCGTACTCGACTATACATTTGTAATTTGGAATGACTTGTTGCTCGAGTGCAGATAACAGTATAATAGTAGCATCGTTGCAATTAGTTCCCAGAATGGAGAATTAGTCTGGCTCACCCTAACGCGTTACACGACGAGCCGTATTTTTGGCAAACGCGTGAACGCGGTCCATCTGGGACGAGACCGTAAATCCGAATCCGCGGAGTGCGAATAATGTGACGGCACGAGGTTTTAATGATGAAATAGAGGAATAGTTCTCGGGATCGGGGAACATCGGAGGTTTATTAAAAGTGGGTCGCGTCGGTGGCGAAACACGGGTGGCGAGAAACGTGGAGGCAAAGTGGACGATCGGAGGGCAAGTATAAAGGGATAATCGCAAGAGACATCGATGGCCAGTGGTGGGGCCGTCAGAGACATCTGGTGGCTTTGTCTTCGGGCCAAGACACGCCTCCTTTACGAGTTGGCTTAGCTCTATAAACGCTTTTCTTAGAGGCAATCGGGTTCCTTTTGCGATTTACCGTCCATCGAGGACGATCGTTGCGCCAGACAAGCAAAAGGACACCGAATCGTTGTGCGCCCTTCCGCCGCCAAGAATGTCGCGTGCTCGGAAGAAGAAACGACCGTGGAGGGCTATTGGATGCAGCTAAACCGGGCGGACGTCGAGCGCCAAAAAGCGAAGGAAACGCGACGAAACGGATGCGATATAAAACGAGAGAAGGAGAAATTCCCCCATCTCCCTCCTCACCCCCTCCCATCATCGAGCTCGAAACTGAACGTGTATTTCCCGTCGCGTTACAACTGTTTGCTCGCCGCACGACCTTAAGCAGTTTACGGTACACTCGGAGCATCGACGTGTAAACTGGCTGACGAGACGTGGACAAACAGCTAGTCAACGAGGCCAGACATCCCTTTCATTGCCAAGGCAAACATAAAGGAGACGCGTATTCCGTTCTTAAGACCGAAACAGTGGCACCGGCCGAGACGCGAGGCATATACGGCCAGTTATACGACGGATTTTACGAGCGGACCACGGCTTTTCGGGAACCGTTTTCCAACGGCGATATCGGCGGATCGTTTTCATAATGCTATGACCGGTATGAAGCGGACTGCTTCGGAAATTCGACACAGGCACGATCCCGAAGTTTCATCGAAATTTGCGTATCAACGATCCGAGCGGAAAAATTGCCGTTACCGGAGCAAGTGGATTTCTCGAATTCCTTCGGAGAGAACGGAACGAGCGGAGCTGAAGTCGAAGTCGAAGCCACGTCCTAGGAAGAGGGTGCCCGGCAGACAGGGTTCCCGCTATTCAAGGAGGAAACGACTTTCGAGATTTGAAAACGAGTTGCTCAAAATTTCAATTACTCCTGGGCGAGGCGCGCGAAGGGTCCGACGACGGAAATAAGGACGCGTCTTCTGATTGGTCCAGCCGAGAGGAAATCGCCTCGAGATTGGTTATTATTACCCCGTTAACGCAGTTAGCGTTGTCACCAATCGCGCTTCCAATCATCTTCGTTATCGAACGCCTCGCAACGAAATCGCCCTCCTTCCCAATCTCTGGCTCTCTCTCTTTCTTTTGTCCGTCGACGTCCCTCTATCTTGTCCTGTACACCCTCGCCCTTCGCCGGTTTCGTCAACCCGATTTCCTTTCTTGCCTCTCCGCTCGTTCCGTCAACTTTTCCATACGCGCGATCGAGGGGAGATTTTGCTTGATTACTTCTCCGCTCCGAAACCTACCGCAGTTTGTTCCACAGTCATCCATGTCGACGCTGGTACCTCAGAAACAAAGGATGATACGATCGCTATCGTCAGTTAAAAATGTATATAATGCTATTTAAATATTCTGAAATTCCACTGTTTTAAATTATGCAATCATGTTATCGTTCAAAATACATCAAACCTGCAGTCTACGTATAGATTATTCGGACGACATATAGATATCTGATGAGACAATGACTTGTTGTACCAGTGTTCAGAAATTAAATTATTTTACTCCTTTGCACCTATTCTACTTCTCCAAGCTAAGACAGCAGTCGTTCTTCTTGGCTAACCATGGACTGTACCTATTCTACGTGTCTGACTTGGCGCAGATTCATTCTACTTGCATCAACAGGTATGAATACGTTCTACTTGTCTGATTAGCGCATGTAAATTCTACTCGCCAGACCAGCTGTGGATTCCTTGCTTTTTCTTGTTAGTACAAGCTGATTCAACTCGCCAAGTACAGTCATGAATTCATTGTTTTAACATAGTACCACATTCTACTTGTTTGTATCTATACTATTTTCCTAACAATCTCCATGTAGTTTCTCCTCTTGTCTAATCAAATTGTGCTTGTTGAGCTTGTTTCATTTAGATCCGTCCCAGATCTATTTGTCCGACTAAAAACCACCAATGCTCTACTTGTACAGCGACGTATAGATTCGTTCAAGTTGTGTAACCAGGCACACATTCTATCCAACTGCGCGATCAGCACAAGATTATTGCACTAATTTAGGTACACATAAATTTGTTGTGTTTCCTCTTCATATACCGACTTATTCTACTTGCCTGTCCCCGTTTCACTTGTCTAAGCCATAACTATTCTTCTTATCTTGCTAATAACTATACTCGCCTATGTGCCTAACAACATACAGTCTCGTCCCACTTGGCTGACAATATGCATACTTATTTTACTTGCCCGACTATATGCAGGTTTATTCTACCTTTCACGCTACCGCGAGCCCAATCTTCTCGTCTGATCCAATAACACCGACCACTGGTGAATCACCAATATAATCAAGACCTCTGCACTTGTCTGACTATACGCAGACCTTATTCCACTTATCAGTGCGCCACAGCCGCATCAAATCGCCACGACCACCGATCGATTTTGCATAATTCAACCGCAGAGGTCGTATTACCCCGTCCCGCTGTAACCGAAAAATGAGAAATGGATTCTCGAGTGCAAAACCGATGGTTGATTTCGATGAACGCGAACCGAAAGATTCGATTGCCAAGATTCGATTGGTCCTCGGTATCGACACAAACGACGACGTCCAAGGCCGTGTATCTTTCGAGAGGGCTGTTCTCCCCCGCGGGAGCTCCGATCGAAAAAAAGCCAAAAATAAGAAAAGTGGAGGAATGGCGGAGAGAGGCGAGTCCGATGGCTTCGTAGAAGGAACGGGCTCGTTATACTGTCGTTGACAATTTAAAACTCGCCACGTAGCCGATCCTCCATTAATATCGAAGGGAGCTCGCGCGCGCGCGCGAACGTTCGTTTACGTTCCCCGTTGAGAGAGAGATTTATGCCCGGCTACGTGACAAAAGGCGACCAACTCCGGGGTCTAGTTTACAGCGCGGCGGTGTTACGACGGATATCTGAAATATTCAGGGGACGGCGAAAGGTATACGTGGGAATTCGAGTCTGTCTGCAGTGAGTAATAAATTGAAACGTGCATATCTCCGGAGGCAAACCGTCGTCGCGGTATACCAACACGAACCTGGTGAGCGCAGATAAGCAACGACGCGGTAATCCTCGGACACACTGTGTGTAAGTTAACGCCGGTAGACCTTGCGTATTACATTAACGTTCAAGCTCGTTCAACGGGGCCGGGGATAGAGAGCGAGATAACCGAACGGGGACACAAAAGGGCCAGAAAAAGAAGAGGCCTGGCAACGAAGACGCCTCGGTTAATTCACACCGGCTAGCAACTCTCTGCTATCCAGCTAAAACGCGGCCGCGCTTAAGCGGTTTCGAGCAAACCAGCTGCACGGCTAAAACGCGGTCCAAACTCGAACTTTCCATCCACTTTAAAAACCCACTAAATCGATAGATTGACACGCGGATGAACAAAATTCTGATAAAATTGCTACCAAAATATTTCTTCAGAACTTCGAGAAATGGCTGATCCGGTATGTTCACAATTTATGCAGAAACTGATGTACTTTGCCTAACTATATTTGTATAATTACGTAACTCACCTTGATTCTTACGATGCAGTGTTGGACAGTCTTTTCGTAGTACAGACGTAAAGAATGGAGAAGATGCGCATGTGCTTTTCAATGACTGTATTATATTAAATGTTTAATATTTATAATCTAATTTAGAAACGTTGTAGTTTCGAATTTGAGGATTCGTATGGCGATCGATGATAGGCAATTTAAGAAATTTCCGTCCGCTAATTGAAAACTAACGAATATACCTGTTTTATTGATGAGCGCCGAATTACAACGGACCGAAACCTGTACTTAGCACAGTTTCGTCCAGGACTGTCAGCGGTAATGACGTCGTCGGCCGCTAAATACGCTGACGTAGAAAGAAAAGGACGTTCGGTCGCGGAAGGATGTTCTCGTTAACATGAAACGGAATACTACAGAGCGCGCCGTCAGCGGATCGAAGACGGAGGACTGCGCCCGTGACTGATGGTAACGATATCCGTGCAACAAAAATTAAATTATAATTAGCTCACTGCCGGACGATGGGCGATGGGAGAGGGGTGTTTTGTTCCGTGTAACGAAGCGACGACGACGGTGCCCATGCTAAAAATAATCGTGATACCAATTGCGTTCGACGGGACGCGACGTCGACGTCGACGTCGACTTCGAACGCCGCCGTCCCATCTCTCGTTTTTTAACAGCGAATAATAAAACCGGCGACGGGGACACAAAAGCTTGAGCAAACGCGATATTCGTCGCATGAATTATTACATTACGAATTAAATAATCGTTAGGATCTTAAGGGGTCCGTTAATTACGCGGCTCGCTGGTACAGAGCAACAACAAGCGGAATGAAAGAGGGTGGGGGACACGGCTCGGGGGGAGCGGCGGCGGCCGTTACTGGAATACACGCGGAGTAATTGAAATGAAATTGCACCGTTAATTGGAATTCGATATCGAGTAAAAAAATACGATATTACGCTCGTCATGGATACTACAGTGTCTCGTAGATTTATTCGTACGAGGAGACTCAATATCTGGACGTACACACAAATGCAGACGACTCCCTTTTGTACGATGAATGCACGGGAATCGAGCATATTAGATTATGCAAAACACGGCGGCGAGTCGCAGATGAAAAATCAACTCGTCGGATGTGTTCGATTAAACGCGTTCATTTGCCTACAGTGACGGAAATTTAATCATGCCGGAATTAGACCGCGGATCCTTTGTCTCCTGGAGATCTCACGGACTTGATCGAATAAATTATTCCATGGCATGTAGCGCGGCTCCGTGATGTATTTTCACTGAAATTATCGACGTCGGAAGTGCTGTGCTTGAAATGAAATTTTGTCGTAACTACTTTACTTTTTGACGCTCGGATGGTAGGAATTCATGAGGTCGTTTAAAATATAGTAGACAGATCAAATCGGCAAATGATACGTAAGGATTTGAATAGGATTTGAAATACGAAATTTAAAGTTTCAGGATCCTAAGGGTTAATTTAAAAGTGCCGAGCAGTCGGCGAAAGGTATTGGCAACGCGTAAACTGTTCTTTCGAACTCAAACAAAGCGAATTACTTACAGATCGAAGTTCGAGGAAGCAGAACGATTACAGCGCGAAAGTTTCTGCGATGAGCGCCCTCTAAATTCGCAGAACACCCGGCGAGTCACCGTGGAATCTCATTGAAACCGAATCATTACCGTCACGATTAACTTTTATTATTCGGCCGTTAAAGATTCCGTATCACCCGGCGGCGGTGGGCGTTCTGGTTTTACGTTTCCCCACCGCCGAAGTGACCGCGGCGGCCGCGGCCGGCGAACGTTTCCTTTGCCCCCGTAAAAAGGAAATTTATTTCCCCGTTAATGGCCCCGACGGTTCAGCATTTCGATAACAGGTTACAGAACACTTAGTTACCTTCGTTACACGCGATCCCGCGAGCGCGCCCGGGGTTTGCATTTGCTCGATTTCTTTGCGTCATTCCCCGTAAAAATGGACCCGCGTGCGCCCAGAAGCCCGATGTTCGGCTTCCATGCGGCGTAATTTATTCGGAGCGCGGTTATCGAAAAACATAACTAATGCCCCTCGTCATCCGCAGCGAATTTTCGTCGACCTCGGAAGAGAAAAAAAAACGAAAACCGAAGAGAGTGAACGCGTTTTTCGGGCTCGATACGTCGCCCGCTCGCTCGCGTTCCACGTCGACGACGACTCGAATCGATAGCCTGACGATGTCGTGCCTCTATCGGGTAGAAAGTCATCCTGAAGAAACGCCCGGCAGAAGGTCAATTAATCATAGAGACGCCGACGGAGACCTCGTGATAATAAATGCGAACGGCAACGTGTGCCGAGTGCGTGTGCCACACAGCCCCCGAACAGAAGGGGTAACCCGAAGATAGGCGGGGGTTGGAGGCTCCACGGGGCCTGACATTTCCGGATAGGGTGACAATCAGAATGACGCCGCGTATCCTTTGTACCTCAGTAATTAGTTTCCTCTATCCTACGTGTCTGTCCTCTACCTAGTTACCTGCACGCGCGCGCGAGGGGCGGGGGAGAACCAAGTGACACGAAACCGAGGAGAATCTGCATCGCCCACCGAAAAGCCAACATTTACTGACTTTGTGCCTGTGGCGGATGTCCCTGAGTATGTGTGCGTGCGTGTGCTCTGTCGCACAGACCACATCACGTTCCCCCGCTGCCTTCTGATATTTACGTTCAAAGGAAAATTCGAATTTCCAACTGGCGCGGCGTCGCGTCGCGGTCTCGCCTAATTGAGGATTTTCGCGTGCCGTCGCGTTCTCGGGCTCCAACCGAGCCCGTTGTTAATCGGCGACGCGATTCTGCGATGCTATTCGCCGACGCGATGGTCTAAGAAGCCCGTAAACTGGGCGAAATAAATTCTACGGCTGCTTTATGCTGTTTTAATTGCTGCTGCTGCTTGCTTGGTTGCGTCGTGCATTGTGTTTGTGCTCGATGTCAACTAAGTAGTGTAATCTTACGAGCTGTGGAAACTGAATTCTGGTGCTTCTTGATTCTGTTTTAATTACTGGATCTTGCGTTGTTCGGATCGTGGATCGATTTCGCGTTCAGCGTCAAGTCTAAAAGGGAAGTCGTAGGATGAAACTGGGAATGATGCTTCTCGATGGTCTTTTGATCGTGGAATCTTGCATCGCTCGGTGTGTTGATTAATTTTGTATTCAGTGCCAAGTAAAATTAGAAGCTCGCAGATCGCAGAGAATAAATTCCAGTGCTCGTGATAATTTTTAATTGCTAAATGTCGGAATGTACTATTTTTAATGCATCGTCTGCTGTACCGGAAAGAATGAAGCTACGAAGTCGAGAGTTATCATAGTTATTCCCATTTGAATCGTCCTGCATCTGAGTAGTCTTAAGAAAACATTGAACTAACTCCGAACGTTATCGGAAAAATTAATTTCCCAATCGGAATAGATAAGTTCCAGGAAGTGTACGAATAGAAAGGAAATTTTAATTGTAGAGAATTATCAGCGCCCATTGATAGCCGCGAGAGGGCCACGTGACGGAAGGCTGCCACAAATCATTCGCCGCGTATTTTTCCATAATACTAAATGGCACTTTAGGGTGACATTACACTTCGTAAACACGGAAACCAGTAAAATCGGCGATTCCCCGTTGCAATCTAAATATGAGTGCAGATATAACCCTAATCGGCTTAGGCACACCCACGGGAGACGCAATAATCGGGAACGGTCCCCGTACGACCATGAATTAATTCCGCACGGATAATTCTCCATTATTCAAGCCGCGAAATCATATTTCGAATCTGTTTCAGGCTGGGCAATCGGAACCTTTGCGTTCTCGCTTTTCATCCGGCATACTGTAGAACAAAATGGTTCATGAATTTCTAATGCATATTAATACCGATGTTGTTTATTTATTCAGACCTGGCAGATATTTCTCGAATTCGCCGGTGCGTGAACATTTATTTATCGATGGATACGCGGGATATTCTCCCGTCGAGGAACGTCGAATCGTGGTCTGATTAAAATCCACTCGCTGGGTAAAAAAGTGGTACAAAAATCCTCATAATCGAAATCACACGTGTTCCTGGATTTTTCATAATATCGACAAAATGTCTGTCTGCTGATTTTCACTGCCGTATTACAATATCATTGCAAATATGACGTTGCTTTAATCTCTTTCGAGTATATACTCATAGGTAACTTTTTTAACAGGTTCACCGCTAACCCAGCAAGCATAAAAAGTGGATAGCAAACTTGATTTGATTGTCTAAACCCTTAAAAATAATTCAATCGCCCAAATAGTCTTACCGACTTACTGTACCCTATCCAAAGGTATCCGTCAGGCACCCGGAACCCATTTAATATTCAAAGCTCGTCGATACGGCTGTTGCAAGGAAAAGTTTGTTTTAATACTCCGCGTTTAATTGTGCCCGGTAAAACACGAAAGAAATTTCAGCCCGATAGGATGCAAGAGAGAGAAAGCACTGGTAACCGAGTCTCATAAACTGACATCGGTATAGTCCTCCACCGCAGTGTGTCTTTTCCAAAACGCGTCACTGCAATCAGCAATCTCTGGAGCTGAATCCGGACTAGGTAATCGGGTGGCTGAACACGGTAGGGTTGATAGGTAGCCGCGAAGAGGGCGGGATAAATCTGAGAATTTAATATCCTTCGAGGAGGTATGTAATATCCTCTTAGAGCTTAGACCCTGGGTCTCCTGCTTCGATGGTGGACCGGTTCAGTGTGTTTTTTCCTCGCCTGAAAATCATCGAACGAACGAGGCTGTCTATCGAGATCCTGACACTTTCTTGGGAGATTGGTAGCGCAACTGTTTGGTATTGTCCCCTAATAATTTATTAACCGTTATCTAGCGGCAATTTAGTATTACTCCTTTTAAAGTAAATGAAATTCGTTTAATCTGAATGCTGTCGTCGCCCATTGGCACGTCACTGTCTAGTTTCCTAAACGGCGCTCGACCGAACGCGGCTCGCCAGCCTAAGAACCAGGAAAGATTATTGATGAGTCCCGATAGCTAAGACGAAGGCAAGCGAATCACTGCCGGTGTAATTACGAAATGGCTGTTAGGACGGAACGCCGCCATTATTCCAGCACGAACCGATCCATCATCCACCGTAGCTACGGGGTGGCGGTGAGCTGTAAACCCCCCACCCCCCAGTCCGGCTTGTCTTTTTTCCACCCCCTCCCCCGTGTTCCCGGCTGATTTCATTCGCGCTTTAACGCCTTCCAGATGATCGGGGGATCGCCGATGTAATTACCATGAAGTGGCTTTCACCGAGGTGCGCCCATTTCATGCTCTTAAGGTGAATTCATTGCTCAGGGGCCCGTCGCGTCGCCCCGGCTATATTGAGAATCGATCATAGATCACCAACGATGACATCATCGCGTCAAGGGGCTATCAGCCGTGGCGGCGGGTATTTTTACGACGAGCAAATCCTTTCCGGTCGCCGACAGACCGTGACAACGACGAGGACTCGTTCGGTCAGTAAACACTCTTTTTGCATAGACGAATGAACGAACGATAAATAAATAATTAGAAAGATGAATTCATAGATCAATGAACATATAGAATAATATAATGAATAGCTACATACTTAACCCCTTGCACTCCAGCCTTATTCCTTAGCTACATCATATAAAACAAGTTCAAGTTTATAAATCTTCAACAAAATGAAAATTTTATCTTTCGTAATAATTCAATGTTCATATTTCAAATGTCGCATTATCGACGACGACGAGGTGCAAAGGGTTAAAAAAATGTCTAAACTCAGGGCGTTACTGCAAATTCTACAATCTTGTAAGTAAGAATTTTGTCTTTCCTTTACAATAAACTGAGAAGCAAAAGAAGTTAACGAACAAAGTCGTCGTGCGAATCCGGAGTAACAAGAACAACATCGTTCCGGTACAATCCAATCCTGGGGGGCTGTAAAATCAACAGCAACGATCGCGGGCAATCCAGATGATCCCTCGGTCTGAATTTTCAGCACTTGGAATTTAATTACGATTGGAGGATGTTTCTTCGTCGCCTGACCGCGCGTCCTCTCGCCAGGTTTCCGCGTGGAACAAGAACAGCTTCAGGATCCACCTCCACTCGTCAAACTTCAGCGTCGTCACCCATGGCGGCACAAAGTAAACGGAGTAGCGAGTGACGTGTTATTTACCGCCTTGCTGTAATCTCAGTTCGTCGCCTGCGTTCCCGTCCTCTCGGCGTCGCATCCTCTCTCTTCCAGGGCTTTCTTTTACCGCCGTGCTTCGCCACGTCGCGCCCCACGCCGCCGACGTCGACGTCGCCGCCTCTTTTTCCTTCGGGCTTCATCCACTTCCGCTCGTCGCACCGTTGACGGTTAAAAGTCGGCATCTCGTCACTTGTCGCGGAGAGTTGTTCCTTATATCCACCGCGTATCGCCCCGACGATCTTGTCTCCCATCTTGTCCCCGTTCCCTCTCTACGCTATCTCTCTCACACACAGTCTCTCTCTTCCCTTTCTCTGTCGGCACACTCTTCTTTGCTTTCGTTTTTACCACCTGAAACGCGAGCCGCCGCGTTTCCGCGAGAAGAAACGCGCGGAAAAATCGACCGCAGCGAGCAAAACGCTCGAGGATAAAGCAGGATATCTTTAAACCCATGCAAAATGCTTCTGGTTCCTGCAAGCACTTCGTTTTGATCTATGAGGTCTTCAAGTAATGGTAGGTCCAACTCCAACACACATTTGTTGATAGCAATTTTATTTTGATACTTCTAGAGGGTCAGATTGTTCTATATAATTTGTGACGTCTGCTCGATATATTTCTTTCATAAGGTCGATATAATTATTAAACTGCGGTTCTTTATGCAAAATAATTTTATTTGGTGATTCGTGAGTGTCCGGTTGTTCTATTTGATTTGTGAAATCTGTTCGATACATGTCTTTCATAACATTGATGTAATTATTGGACTGTAGATTTTTATATACATATATATCGCATGCCTCTTTTAGCCAGCTCCATATATCTCGTTCCGATAAATTATTATTCTTTGAAGTCCACCGTCTAGCATCATGACGTAACACATTTTCTTTCCCTTGAACGAAATGAATAATTTTTCACAAAAGTACCGCCACAGTAATTATAAAATAAGAGCCACGAAATGGGACAGTTTGATCCATTTAGGTTGCAGCGAGATAGGTCAAGAAACTTTTCTACCAGCCCGGCGCGGCGCGTTCGCAAATAATTTTGCGAGGGAAAGAATGGCTTTTGTTTCTCGTCCGTAACCGAGGTCCGCGAACCCGATACTCTTATCGCCACCCGTGCCACGCTTGTTTCGCTTTTCCCGGTTTTTCCGCAGGCGAAACGGACGCGTTAGCGACAGAATGCTCGCCGGTGACGAGAGGAATTTTTTCGACGCCGTTGTTCGCGTCGATGCGGTCCTTATTTCCAGTTAAAAATTAATTTGTCGCGCGAGGCGCAGCTGGAAATATAGACAGCGTAATTAATGCGGGCGATAAAACGAAAAAGAGATCCACGTTTACAGCGATCGATGCGACGGATTGTTCTGTAGAATTTTCAGCTTGGTACGCGTACAATCATATTTCGTGTGTGAAAGAATAACTTAATAAAATAATTTTAACGGTAACAAAAATGATTTGCAACGAGCGGATCAAAAATGATATACGATACTTGCACGAATGCTAATTGCGATTGGGTACGTTGTAGTTCTTTCCCGGGAAATATGAATCAGCAAGATGGACGTGTCACATTTCTTCCAAGAAAGAAGAATGCTGTGCTTCCAACGCTGAAGAAATGAAATTTATTTAATGTATAAAATGATGTGTAATAGACGAAGCGCAAGAGCAGTAATATGACCGTACGAATGAAAATGGCGATAGAGGATATTGCAATTCTTTCGGCAGAAATGTAAACGAGGAAGATCGATGTCTCCATTAAATAAGCATCCGGAATCGTCGCGGTCGAGTCAGGCTGAATATTCAATATATCGAAAACGTTTCTAGCTCTTAATTTATTACCCAGAAGCGCGGAGGAGAGCGCGGCGCAGTCGCTCGCTCGGTTCGATCCAATACCGATAAAAAGGAACGACTAATGAAATTCAATTTCGGCGGTCTGCCGCGGCTCGATTTTCCATTAGGAAAAAATATTACGTCCGCGGCGGACATTCATCAGTCGGATGGTGATCGGGTACACCGGGACACTGCATTTTCTGTTTCCGGCCTCGGTCAGTCGTTGCATAGCGCGTTACATCGCTGTCGCGTCGCGTTGGCGAGTTCTTTGTAGCAATTTCAAATTCCAACAGTGGAGAACGGATTTCCTAAAACTGTTTACCGTCGACGCGAATACTTTCAAGTAAATAGCAGGCTACATGGAAATATACTCGGGGCCGGTTGCGAAGATTAAACGCCACGGCTCTGCAGTCCGATTTCAATAAATATTTTTAACTCCTCCAAAGTCTTGCCCCGCGGTTGAAGAACGTCGCATCGCGCGGTGCGAGTTTATTTGCGTAAGGAAGCGATTTTTTGTTTTCGCGAAGACGTCTTACTGTCTGTCTACTCTTCCTTTCTCTCTCTCTGCTCGGCGATGCCGAATAAAAAGACGCAAAAACACATCAAAGACAAACTTTCCTTTTAAAGAATAAAATGGAAGACGATGCTTGTCATTCTTGTAAGAAGATTCCATTTTTGCAAAGCGCTTAATGCATTTCTTCGCCGCGGCTACTGCCCGCCCTGCTTCCGGCTGCGTTCTCCCTTCTTCGCGACCGGGAATCTTCCCGCTGCGGTTTTTCGAAGGAAAACAGATCTTTTCGTTTCCAAATCATTTTACTGTTTCCTTTTTTACCCGCGGGAACGCGGTCCCTGCGACGTGCACCTGAAATATTGGATTTGCCGGATAAACAGGTAGAATTACGGAATCGTAATTCCTCGCTCCCTCCTCAAATAAAAACGACTGACAAATTTTTTGCAGACGGTAAAGATATCGCTAATAATTACGTGATATTTATGTGACTTCTAAATAATATTATTATTCGCCATGTCTTTACAAATAATTACAATACATACTTTTCAATCGATGTACCAATATTTAGTACACGTAAGAAGCGAAGAACATAAGAAAGGTGTGAATATTACGAAGTTTATACAAAATATACAATTGAAGTAGAAGTGTCTGAATCCCAAGATGTTTAGCGAATGCCGCCTGCAAAATTGCGTGCAGTTTAGAGTCCGCTTTAATACCTCGAAGCTCGCTGGAACGAGAATTGCTCTCGAGATAAAATCTCTGTGGTAATAGTCGTCGAGATTAGAGCGGGTCCGCGGTGACCACGAGTTCCCCGTGACGTCGCCGATTATAAAGTATTAACTCGCGTTAATGTATTAATGGTTAGCCGGCAGTTGTCCGAGGATCCGTTTTGGTCTCCGGCGCGCGAGCGCCCGCTAAAAATTGCCCGATAAAAGCCCCCGTTATTGTTATCCGGCCGAGCGTTAAAGTTCATCGGCCATACTGCAACAGTTTCGCTTCTAGAGGCGCACACCCATTTTCAACGGTTTGGAAAATGGATTCGTTGTTGCCAACCAATTTTCCCGCTCTATTCTGTGTGTACAGGTGCGCCCATCCCCACCCCTCATCGTGTTTTTAACAAATTTTCAACACTCCGGGGCCAGTGGACAGGAAAGATATTCTCCGATGGAAAAACACGCGGATTCGCCGTCGATAGTTTATACCGATCAATTCCCTTTGATACAGAATCGTGCAAAGTAACTCGCCAATTCGATAAACACTTTTTCTATTACGCGTACACTGTAATGAAAAACATCCCGCCTCTCGAATTCTCGCGCGATCGATCAGTCGACTGTCCGAAAGATGAAGGTTCCCGAGTTTCGAGGGTGTAAAAATGATAAAGCAATTTTTATTACGCGTATAGTATTTTTCAGGTTTTTGTCTGATCATTTTTATGAACTTGGAGGGTGCTCATAAACATTGTCGAGGAGAGAGACGTTATTATTGAACAGCAGATGATTATGCAAAATAAAAATTTGGTGCATCAATTGCAACAAATAGAATTTTCGTTTTACACGATTGTTATACAATTCAAAATAAGATATTCAATTTTTTTAATCATCCCACTGTTTTAAATCTCGTCTACGTTTGATATAAATGCGCGAAATCCGCAATCTAGTTAATATAAGACCACAGATTTTATTTCTATGCTTCAAACTCATCGTGGAGAAGCAGTCGATTAATGAAAGGAAATATGGAATATAATATTTCTGAGGAACGTAAATGGAAATGTCAGTTCCCACGCCCGTAATCTCTTTATTAAAGGAGATAATTGTGGGCACGATGTATTTTCAAGCGTTTGCATGCTTGCGGTTCATTCCTGCGACTGTAGAACGACATAAAGCAGGAGCGTGTCATTTGCGTGAACACTGATTATCATGGGCGACAAACGATACTCGGGTCGGTCTCGGTAATAGTCAATCGATTTCCTTCGGCGCGTTTCTCCGTCGGGATCGGGGAATTTATTTCGAAGCCGGTGTTTCAAACAGTCCGATTTCCACAGTTAGTTTACGTCGGAATAAATTCACTGATACGAAACACGGGGGTCGGGCGTTGCCGTCGAACGCTCGCGTGAAATATCACAAATCAAAGTTGTACGGGCGCGGCGGTGCCGTTTGGGGATGGAGAAAGAGGAAGAGGAAGAGGCGAAACGGAGGAGGGGGTGTACGCAGCTCATCCAGTGCCGAAGTATGCCAATATTTTCAGCTCGGAAACTTTCGGTTAGCCAGATTCCGATTTCCAGCCGGGCAATTCGTTTATTTCTCGACGCCATCTCGTCCGAGCGATCTTTGGAGTGAACGACTCCTCCTCGCAGTAGATTAATCGCTGGCCAACCGGGTTCGAGAAAAGGAACATCGATAAAGCTCTCAAGGATACCAGTAGGCCAGCGGAGGAGGCAATTATCCTGGTATCGAGCGTAGTCCTTCCGCGGCTGATTGTACGCGGCCCTACCAAGATTTACAACGCTTAAATCACTGGCCGCGGAGAAAGTTGCGGAGAGCAGGAGAGAGAGAGAGAGAGAGAGAGAGAGAGAGAGAGAGAGAGAGAGAGAGAGAGAAAGGGTTGCCCGAAGGCTCTCTGCCAGACCTCGAGAGAGAAAGAGCAGCAGGAACGAAAGAGAAAGACAGAAAAACAGTCGGAGAAGACGCAGGCGTTCGCCTTTCGTTCCCAGCAATTTTCCAGCTGAAGTCGGGCGTTCCGAACGGTTCATAGGTGCCGTTTCCCTTCGACCGGATTCCGAGTTGTAAATATGAATTCCTGCTTTCGTCTAACCTCTTTTCCTCGACCGACAAACCCGGGGAAGTGCTCTGCCAGGGCATCGAACGTTTATCACCATCGCTTGTTCCGAGCGATACCGGCGCTGCCGCACATAAGTCAGGATGATTAACACGCGAGGCGTGCGTGACTGGCTCTGAGCGACTCGAATTTATTCAATGCCCCCTACCCCTCGTACTCCCTCGGACCACCCACTTTCTGTTCCTCTTCCTGCTCTTGTTAATCCGCCATCTTCGAACTGTCGGCCTCTTCTTCCTTCTTCGTATCCCTCGCTGTGCCGCGCGCTTCTTCTTCGCGACACCTGCTGCCACGCTTCTCCCACTTTTCTCTCCTATCCTCCTTTCTTTTACGACCTTCCACGCGCCGACACCATCGAGCAGTTAAGGTCATGAAGTTTAAATTGCCACGTGCTCGCCGCCTCGCGGCCAATTAAAGCCTCCAGAACCGGAGGAGGTTCATGGACGGCGATCGTTTTCCGTGGAACTGTCCGAGGATCCCGATCAAGTGCGGACCCTAGCTGGAAGTGGATCGATCTCGAGATTTTAGTAAACTTTTGAAATTTACGATGACGCTACTAGCTGCATCGGTGACATGGTTGTTCATTGTAAAGAGATATTCTGGAGAAAATGACTCTGGACACAGCGAATGCTGTTGAAATGGTACTGAGTGTTTTTAGACGATCATCTACTACGAACCTGTTAATAGCCTCCTCGATGTCTGTGTTGCGAAGATATATTGAAGAAATTTAATCAACGAACCATCTCGATTAAATCGAAATTAAATTCTATTTTCATAACAGGAACTTTTGAACTTTAGAATGAACGTACGTTTGTAGTGGCCAGGCTATTTTCCTATTTTTTATGTCTAGCAACATAAATGACAATAAACTACTTCTTATTGGACCGTTGCGAAAGAAATGATTAAACAAAGTTTCATTGCAGAAGTTAGGAAGATTGAATACTTTAATCGTATCCTTTTGAATAATACATGTAGATCAAGTTAACATATCAATCGACGATGATAGCTACGGTAGCTTTTGAAAAATAGATTAAGAAACCCTCTGGATTCGATCATCCGTCTTCAAAAGAACATTAAATAACCATCAGCTTTTATAGTTGAAATGTGAAGTCTTTCTCTCTAAAAACAGAACAAATATTTAACAATCTTGAATAGTGTTGAGGAACGAGTTTGTAATTCGCGCAGTTACCTTATGCAGAGCCAGATTGCGTAAGTTCCAAAAATGTAAGTGCAGGGTTTCAGATAACATGCTGTTCTTCAAGAGTACTACTTCATCTACCAGATGACGGATGCGAGGAAAGTGCTATAGTCTATTGATACGTCGGGGACTGCGAGGCTTAGAGTGGAAGGATCCGTATATAAGCAAACTTATTCTGTTAAATATATATCCACGCGTCAACTCTAATATAATAGAACGGTGTCTTCTAAAATGTAATAGAGTCGACAGCCCAGTTATTGAATCCCTTAAGTGTATCTTTGACAGAAATTTCGACTATCGATGAAAACGTTGTATCTACCGAGCAATACAGTCCAATAATATTTGTAATGAAAATTTGTATTCCTTGAGAAAGGGATTAATACTTCTCTTTCCAACGAACACAACAATCGAAAAATCTATTAACAGGCATCCGTTGTGGTAACAAACATTCATCCGCAGAACGCATTTAAGCGCCAGGATTAGTGTCCCCGATAATTTGAAACGATTCCGAAGCGAAACGGGCGCAGGTCGACGGTTGCCAAGACAAATCCGTGTCATCAAAAAATTGTTCTCCGAATTTACGACAAAGGAGGACCGCGCAGGGGTGGTTGGGGGGAGGGGGTGGGTAGAAAATGGTTTAATCGAGCGACGCGCGAGCACAGAAGAGGATTCTAATTCCCGCACAAAGCAGCGGACGAATCGGTCGGCTTGAATTCCCAGGAATAAATCGGTTCGCCTCTCTAAGCCCACGTATTGGCGGTGTTTTCTCGGGAAATGAAATCTCGTTCATAAAGCCGATTTCTCGGCTACGGAGTGGAGCCCACTCTCCGCTGCGCTGGATATGGATTTTTTTTTCGACAGCCATTTCGATAACCGTTAATGGCGCGAGCCGCTTCATGTGCACTATTCCCCGTTTTCATGGCATTCCGGTCGCCCGGATGCACGGACACGATAATTTCTTGAGGAAACGCTCGTTGTCCGACGGCATGACCGCCCGCGTGTGTGTTTGTGGCCGTTCGAATGGCGTTCTTCTTGCGTTTCCAAACCGTTTTGGGAGTTTGCGATGGCTGAAATGCGATGGCAGAATTTTTATCGCTAATAAAAAATTGTAGCGTCGTTAGAAAACCTCGGGAGTATCCGGAGAGTGTGAAAGGAGAGCGTTAATCGTTTGGAGCGTCGCACGAAAGTATCTGATGGATGGTGATGGTCGCAACTTAAGAGGAAACAGAAGATAGTGGAATGTCTTATAGTTTTATGGTCGTTGATTCGATAAAAATTGGAACAGTCGTATATTTACCAGTAGAAAAGCAAAAGTTTATAACAAAATATTTTTCTCCGGTAAAATCGTTACCTGCCTGACTGAAGCCTGTCCTCTTCTACTTTTCCCATCCGAAAGAATAACCCACTCTGCCCGCCTGGATAAAGGAAATTACATTCTACTTGACTGACCGCAATACATCTATGTTTCAGTGGCCTGACCATAGACTGTTCTATTCTACTTCGTCTTGTCCACTCGATCGGGTCTATTATCCTAGGATCCTGTACAATCTACGGTACCACGAACGTACACAGGCATTTACATTTCACAGGAGCGAGGCAGGAACGAAAATATTGATACATTAAACAGACGTGGTTATTTTTGGTGGAATTTCATTTTATAAAATCGCGACGACGTTAATACGTGTCGTTCTGCTTGCTTCGAGGGGAACATACATCGTCCATTTCTACACCGGGTCGTAACTCAACGAAAGTTGCGCACTCCTCGAGGAAAACGCCTGCATAGCAGCAGCAGCTACGCCGACGACGGCAGCAGCAACTTTCCAAAAAGAAAGGAGCACGCAATAAAGTTTTGATGAAGTTCGCGCGGCAAGCTCGTCGCTTTATCATTGCGAACGACCCGGGCGGCTTTATCGTTCCCGTTACAATGCAGAAAATCCTTGCCCCGCGGCGTACACGCATAAATGTCGCGTAAAGGGCCCATAAATGCACGTTGCGGACACGTGCGCGGAAAGGTATCATCATACGTGTGTCGGCGATTTGCGTATTCGTCGCGGTTCATTCATCCGCCAGAAAACAAAAAAATAATATGTCTCGCTGATCGCTGAAGGGATCGTCCGTTTTCTGTTTTTCCTTTTCCCTGTTTTTTTCGTTACTTTCATCGCCTGCCGCGTTGTTACCACATTTATTATGCTCGTTATTTTCGCCCTCATTGACCGAGATTCGAAGCCATTGAAATTCAATGACCGGCAGTCGGTACGCGTGTATACGCGCCCACCGAACCGGATGATCGCTCGACATCGTGAAAATGCGACTCATAGAGCTCCGATTATTAAACGGCAGTATTCAGGCACATAAACTCTCTTTGTGCGCCATTAATTAGAAGGTTTCCGCGCGGACGCACGCTCAGACTTGAACCAGTCGACGAGAACGCGGAAAACAAGCGTTTCCGTCTATGAGGTTGCATTTTTGTAAGCTTGAACGATGAATTAAGATCTTGTCGTGTAATATTCAACATACTTTATGTATTTGGCCCCCTGCGACTTTTTCCTCTTCCCAAAACTGAAGAGACCCATGAAAGGACGGAGATTTGCAACGATTACGGAGATAAAGACTGCATCGCTGGAAGAGCTCAAAGCTATACCAAAAAGTGCTTATCAGAAGTGCTTCGAGGATTGGAAAAATCGCTGGCACAAGTGTATTATATCTGAGGGGGATTACTTTGAAGGGGACAACATAAATATCGATGAACGAATAAATATTTTTTGATAAAAATAAAGTCACCTTACTTTTTGATCGCACCTCGTATACTAAAGAACGTAATAAAATACTTGTATACTACAACATGAATAAAGTTTGATTAAAAAAAAAGGCTATTTTATTGCGAAATAAATATTTGCTACTGTAGTCAACACCTTTGTTTATGCTTGAAACAGTAAGTTTTGAGATTGTATGTACTGTATGCGAGTAATTAAAAGTTAAATCGTGTGATGAAAACGACGTCGACCGAACGGTACTTATTTTCCGGATAAACTGCGGTAGCGGACCGACGCATCCGCTGTCTGTGGCGTCTTTCAATGGAAAGTCAAAGGTAGCTGGGACGAACGCGCGTCATAATCGCAATCGAATTCCGCGGTTATCTACGACAGGCACGTACGATCTGATCGGGTCGCCCTACCGCGGAATATCTGCCTGGTATTTGCTTAATGCATAAGCAATTTCCGTGTCGGAGGCGGCACAGACAGCTTCCTATAATAACCCACTTACCGAGGCGTGGATGAACTATTGTCAGTTCTCGGGCAACTCGATTTCGAGTCGTCTCGGGATTTCGTTGCGATCGCGAACCACTCACCGGGACGTTTCACCGCGTAAAAACCGAAGCGCGACGCGAAAACGAGGAAACTCATCCGCGGAATTTCACGTGGCAAAGCTCGTCGCCGTAGCCTCCGGGGAATTACGTTGGACAATATATTCCCGGGCACCTTTGAAGGTGCACGCCGGAAGTGGGAGATATTAGGCCGCAAACCGCGGTTGCGGATTTACAATGAAGTTTGATTGGCATTTGACTGTAGTTCGATTCATAATGGCCCGGCTTCCCATATTATCAGATTTCTGAAGCGTCGAATACAAACCGACCTCGGAGATGGCTTATCTACGCAGTTTGCGTGGGAATCCGTCGACGATGAGAGCACCGAAGACTTGCTTTAATGAGATTTGTATCGACAATTTGCTGAAACGCCGCTTTCTGATCGGTTACGCGCCCTTCCTCTCCGCGCAGTCGCTTTAGCCTATTAACTCGTGAAAATTAGGTGCTCTGTTATCGCGATCCCACTCAGAACCTCTGCGGAAAGATAACAAAAATCTATTCTCCTCCAACTTGTTTCTCATTTGCAAAACAAAACGAAAGTTTCGCGTGTTTAAAACTGAATTGGCGAAACTCAAAAATATGTCATTTCAAGAATTTAAAATTATTATTTGTCTCTCACGATTGACCGAGGAATTGTTCCTTAATAAATTGTTTACTTCACAGAAAATTTAGTACGTATATGTAATACCGCTCGTCGATCGCAGCACAGACCGCGATTCTATTTTTCCGCAGAGTCCCGATGTCCGACTGTAAATGTAGGTTGACGAGTACCTACGAGTATTATTCGAAATTATAAATTAAATTATGAAATATGGAGCAGCGATTTACAATTTATGGGCGCTGATTAAACAGAGGGCGGTCGGTATTTTTGTTAGAAATACTTCATTGTTCGATAATACGAGTATTCCACACAAGCGAAAATGGAACGTGGGAAAACGCCGACATTTCTCCAGCCGAAACCGATTGTTTTCTCGCTTCTCGGGCCCCGAAATACTGCAATATTCGAACGCAATTCTCTATAATTGCTTGGAATTATTTACGGCGGAAACTCCGAATGCCCAGAAGAACTTGCAGATTTTTGGCTCGGTCAAAATTATTCGACGATTTGTTATCGCCTCCCAAATACTTCCATTTATCCGAAACATTTTGCTCCGAAAACATTCCAAATTATTTAACTCATTTAATTGACAGGCAACTTCTGCCGGCGCTCGCGCACCTACTACGATATTTTCGACCGTAATTCAGCTTTTCAATTAATAAATGCTGATACAGCAGCTGCACAGCAAATATATGCATATATATATGTGTGTGTATGTGTGCATATATAACTTCAAAACTTTTCGCATTTCCGATATGAACGTTCCTCGCGAAAACCGGACACAGACCACGAGAATGCGCATTCCGTTCTGCATTTTGCTCACTTTGATGTTTTCTGCATAAGAGATAAACGCACGACCCCGTTGGAAACGTAACTCTTACATCTACATTATTAGCTCAAGTGTTGCAAACTATATATCAGATACAATCCTCCCTAGTCAATCTCCTAATCACTGTAATAAAATTAATTGCCGGATTGCAGACTCTAGTCGAGGAGTATCAACGAATTTAATCAAATTATTTACGACAGACCATTTTCAATAGTACTCGAATTTTTATGAAATTCTGTTTTTGTGGACAGGTGTCACTCGAATGCCAGTAAAAGGATGAATGAGTATTCTCCGATGATATCCAACAAATTTTTATCAAATGCAATAGCTTTTTTCTTTTATTTTAACTCGTACATTTAATCTTGTTTCATAAAAAATCCTCTTATTAAATCTATCGGAAAATTGAATTGAAAAATAATCAAACGTGTATGGACTCGTATAATAAACATTCGGTAAATATTAACCCTTGGATAATGAAACTTGTGCTCATTTTAACCCAGATTTACAAACACCTAACTTTCAATATTCTAGTAGTCAATTCATATCATGTGCTACTTGTAGCAAATCTTGTAAGAAGAACAACATTAATTTAACGAAGGCGTAAGTTAAAAAATATGTAAAACAATATTGATGTTGTACAGATTTGAATGAATCTGTCCGTGGCAACTATGAAATTATCATGTGGAAATTATTTGCAGATTAGTCGTTCGGACTAACCTAAATAGTCGAGCTTACAGTGTTGAAACGTGAATTGAAATAGCGGGAAACGTTCTTTGACGCAGGCGGCATCACGTCCGCAAGCAAACGAGCTCGCAATAACGCTTGGCGATTAGAGTCGCCGTGGCCCCCTAATGTATGGATCGTCAATTACACGTAAATCTGGATTAGCGATTCAGCAAAACAACCGTGCCATCCGCAGTACCGTGGCCGGCAATAAATAACGCGACAGCGGGAAGTCCGGTCGGACATCATCAGCAACACCTGAACACGCAACGTCCGATCGGTTCTGTCCAGCTTGCATTACCGAGGCGCGTCGCGGAGCTCGCGCCATTCCGATCCGCTCCGCGCCATTCCGCTCAGCTCCGCTCCCGGTCGCGATCCAATGAATCCGGATTATTCCGCGAATACGAGAGCGAGAGGGAATGGGAGAGAGAGAGGGTGCGGATTCTTCCGGAGAGTAGAGGAGGCACGGTGTATCTCATCAAGGATCGCTTTCACGGGTCGTTGCGTTTCATAAATTGGCCGTCGGTTTCATTGGCTTCGAAACCGTAACGATCCGCGGACTGTGTTGCGCTGGCCCACGGGACAGAGCGATCCGCTTCGCCCGTTTCCTGGCGAACAGAGACGATAAAAGTCTGGTGACGGTGAAAGAAGAGCGACACAGGCGCAACAAAGATAGGCCGAGTAAAAGAGAAAGAGAACGGCTGTGGGATAGAGCGAATAAGAAGCACTAAGTCACGATGAGCCGTCGTAATCATCGGCACTCTTTACATATGAAACCCGAGCGACTATCTATCCCTACGGGTGTTCATAACGCATGGGTAGCTCATCAGGTAAATGCACGATCGATATTGCGCGGCGAGCGCGGGGAATTGCAACTGCTATCTAATAACCCTGCAAATATCGTATCTTAACCTCCCATCCTATCGAACCGTGCGCACCTCTCCACCCCCCTCTCTCTAACTCTATCTCTCTAACTCTATCTCTCTCTCTATCTATCTCTATCTCTCTCTCTCTCTCTTTCCATCGCCCTTTTCTCTCTCGTCGTGTGCACGACCATACGAACGCGACCATCGTGTTTGTTCGGTCGACGTGACTCGTGCATAAAGCCTCCCATAGTTCGGGCACCGATACCAAATCGATAATCAATGAATCGACAGCCGGAATGACATCGTCGATGTTATATTCCGTTCTCGATCCCTCCGACGTCCTGGTGTTGAACGGCGTAAATTGATAGCGCGTCGGCTATCCGCGGACCATGTAAATTACTTCCATCTCGGTCTAGAGCTGCGCTAATCATTTTTCAAGCTCAACCGATTTTCTTTATGAATCTGTGTAATTGTCTCTGGCTTCAATTGCTTCCTTCAACAACTTCGAACAATTTCTCTAATTTGATCTTCGGATAGCTAAATCTTTGTGATTGGTTGCTAGATGTTTCTTCACGGATCTGTTTAAGTGTCGCTGGCTCTAGCTCGTCCTTCTCGCAATGGTTCGCAGAAGTGAACTGCTCCGCTCTATTGTTGAGATAGATATTTTGAGATAGATAGCTTTTCGATTGGATATGGATCATCTGGGCCTAGCTCGTTCTATCATCAACCGCTATGAAAAGTGGATTATTCTGATCCGAGCTGAGCACAGCTGAGTCTTCGTGATTCCTTTAAAAGTTTCGTGTCGCCTTGATTTCGCAACTCGTTGTCGTGCTAATTACTTTTTTTTTCTCGAAGGATTCCAGAGAATAAAGGATTCAATGTCAAGGAAGGCGATAGTGAAATCTTAGTACATTCGACCGAATATTGTGCAGGGATGCATTATTAAAATTTATCACAGGTCCAACCCCATCGCTTATTGTCGCACACCAGTTGCACTGGACTTCTTGGATTTGCATTTCAATGCATGCCACTTTATGCAGATTCGATTCAGTTGATATACGCTCTCTTCCAGGGCAGCACGATGAAGAAGCGCCGCGCGATAAGCGTATTAAGAAGTTAATGAGACAAAATCGTGGAAGATGGTTAATGGAACTCTTTGATTTTACCACGATTCTGTGAACAGGGTTTCGTATGTTTACAAGGAAAAACATTGAAGAACATCGATGCATTGGTTGCAGCTTATTTAAAGCGTTAAAGGAAGAAAGAAACTGCACGGGTCCTGTTTCTAGCAATAGAGACAAACAGTTATTAGTTTACCGTTGAATAATTTCGTCAGAGATATTTACGGAGATCTTTGTAGTGGTTTCAAGAGTACGAAATTATTATAAAATAATTTTGATCACGCGCAAACTCGTATCTAGAGGAATAAGTGGCTCTTTTGAAATGCTTCTTTGTAACACTTCATGCGATTCAGACGTTTCTAGAAAAGTCTGACGAGAGATAAAGGATTCTAAAGAATCCATGAAAATCGTTTGCTATTGCAGCGAGCAGCGTCGAAATCGGAACAGCAGAAAATCCGAGGTAGAACCTCTCGGTCGCGTGTCCTCGATGGATCCGATTTAATTGAAAAAATGAGCACTCGTCCCGCAGCGATCTACAATATCAACGTCACCCAGTTTTATCGAATCGAACTTCCACTCGATATGATAAAAAGAAAGAAAAAAAGATAGAAAAAAAGAAAAAAGAAAGAGAACGATAGAGAGGGGGAGAGGTGAGAGAAGAAAGGTCCGCTTGGCTAGCGACACCGCGCATTACCGCCATTATCGAGACGTATCGAATGGCAGCTAACGAAGAAACGTTAATTAACGCGGACAAAGTTCGCCGGGCCACGAAACATTACGTTCGACGGCCACTGATTCGTTAATTTTAATTGTAATTTAATAACTGCGACGCTCGGCGGTGCTACTTCCTCGTCAATTATTCCGATCGAAGTGAAACACTGGCGTGTTCATGAGCGAGAGAACGAATGGGAACGAGCGAGAAGTAAACGAATATCCCGTCCATTTACGCAACGGTTTTTCCCGCGGACTTACCACGGAGAAACGCAGGTTGTAATTTCCCATCGACGAATGGTGTACCCGCGGCCTCTGATACGCGGCAACCGGAAACGTAATCAATGAATGGATAAGTTTCGAATGGGCGACAGCCGAGCCGGCCAACGATGGCCTACCACTCTCTCTCTCTCTTTCTCTCTCTCTCTCGCTCGCTCTCCTCGCAATAACAATCGCTGTCATCGTGTTATCTGCGCCCGGGCATTATCCCGCGGTAATCACAGTCACGGCTATAGCATAATTTCATGCCACGGGGTAAACCACTCTGCTGCGATGTGCATTACCGGCGTTGCTTCGCCAATGATAATTTTACAAATGGAACTTTTCCACGGTAATATGCTAATAACATTTCAAACGCTGTTCTGGAAGTTGTTCTTTTCATTTTCATAATCCACCGAGACTCCTGGTTTAGAGAAAGCTTAATGAGCTATCAACGTTGATCAGCTCTTTCGAGTTCTCTGATATTGATAGGAGAACATGGAATAGTAAAGTCTCGGCCGAGTTGCCATACTATTATTCGTTCTTAGAAATTGCTCTTCGAACCTGTTGACTCTCTGAGATGCATCTTATTAAGTGATAAATCGTTCATCCACTTATGTAGATTTCAAAGACTATGAACATTTGATACCACATTTAAAACCAGGAGGAGATTTTGAACACTTGAAAATTGAGGATTCATTTGGATGGAGAATTCGCGTGATTTTTATATTGCCGAATAGCGAGATCAAATGAAAGACAGTGTCTCGGACTTTGGAGCGGTGGCCAGTAAAATCTACGATCGTAGTTTCGACCAACGGTTTAGGACGGTGGGAAGTTCATTATGGCGGTCGATGAAACCGCTTCACATATGCTGGGACGTCAGAGTCTGGTCCCGGGAGGGACTCGCAGGACGAGAGCCTCGTGTCCACCTAGCCAACGATTGCCGTGGCCAACACATTTCCCGGTACGCACGTTATGATATCGCTATATTATGCTAATTACGTGGTGCCGACTCACGGTCAATGGTGCATACTAATGGCCATAGTCGCGCAACGAGGTGCCGTTACGATTGATCAAAGCTGCTTTGGTTATGCTAATTCCGCTCAAGCTGGCAAACGCGCACCCGTAAGGGCGAGATGGAGAGGGGCACGAGAGCCAAGCGAACGAGGAAAGGACGATACAGGGTCGAAAAGATAAGGGGAACATCAAAAAACCAAGAAGACTTTTCTTTGTGGACGGTCGGAGGTCGTATTTTCATGTTGACAGTCGCTGATACGGGTCAAGACTGAGTAGTGGGACCAATGAACGTTTACTATGGGTCTGGAAACTGGTTCTAAATCACTGCTTATTCTGGGATGTTTAGAACTAAACCTATCACGATCGTGGGACCGACGTTTTGTTTCCACTACAAAATTATGAAGACATTTCTGGAGGAACAGTTCTAGGAAATGATTAATACATTTTGTTTCGTCCCATGACGAATTTTGGCATGTAATACTTGGTTAATGATTTCGCTCTTGAAATGAGACTGTTAAGAGTTGCTTATTTTTAAAGATATCCACTTTCTCGACGATTCGGATGTTCAAGATCGATATTAAGAAATACATAAGTTGCCCGTCCAAACGACTTAGCAATTCTTATACAACAAACCGTCAGACCCCCAGTGTTCCTGTCACAAAAGAGCACCAAAGAGTCGAACAGAATAAAACGAATCAGCGTTTGCCTAAAAGAGAGTACAATCCCATCGCACACCGGCAAAAGAGGCTTGAAGCTACATCAAACCCAAAGGGAAGACGTCCCGAACGAGGCTCCATTGAGCCCGAGCATCGTCCGCTTTGTCGTCGCAGTATGAATTTTTAATTAGCGTAATACACGCCGGCAGCTTAATAATTAATAAGTCGTGTAGGTCGGTAGGGTAGCGCCGGGTGCTCAATGAGCGCGGCGTCACCCGGAGTCATTACCGGCTAATTGAAAATGACGATGACAGCGAAGCGAAGCCACTCAAGTCGAAACAATGCGGCGCGGGCGTTTCGTTCGGAGGCTTCCCCCGTTCGCGTGGCACGCGTTGGCGTCGCGACGCGCGACGACCCTTCTCCCCGATGCTCGGCGACGCTCGTGCCGTATTCTTTTTCGATTCTTTTTGCGAGGCGAAGGAGAGGAGAGCGGAACGAAAGAGCGGCGAGGAGAAGGGAGAAGGGAGCTAGTTGGACGCAAAAGCGGCTCAGAGCGGCGGGGGTTGAGGATATCGCGGCGCCTATCGTCCCGGAGGACAAAAAGCGGGGGCCAACAATGCGCGTTGTCGTCCGTGATGCGAGAGGCTCGACTAAACTGAACGGGAACCCCGTCGTCATCGGTCTGAACCCCGTCCTCGTCGGGGGGAGGGACGATGACGGAAGAAAACGCGTTCACGATTCGACGCGTGGCCCCTTTTTCTTTCACGCTACGGCACAAAAGTGCACGCGCACACGCCGGAGATCACCGGAGAGCAGCCTCCATTAAACGTTTCCATGATGAGGCCGGGAACGAGGCGCGCCTCCGAGCGGGAACGGGGGCGTTATATGAATAAATTTCGAGTAGGGCAGGCTGGATTAGAAGCAGATTGGCCTCCGGGACATTCCCGGCTGATCCTGCGATTCCGTAATTTGAGAAAATTCACGGGACAACCTCCCTGTATGCCCACGACTCTGTTCCAGCTCTGCTCCGATCCGCTTCGCGCTGCTCGACTACGCTCGGATCGATGGCTGCTCTTACCAGGGATTTCTCCTAGCCGGGATAGCTATCGTATACCCAACGGTCGGACGTAATCGCGTTTACGGTCGAGGCTGGAGTTCGCGGAATCGGGCGGTAAATATTTGAAACGACCCGTCATTAGGCATTAGCTAAACTCCGCCGGGCCGAGCCGCTCTTAAGCTTCCGGTTTTCGGCCGGAGGAAATCCCAGCCTTGCGAACCTGAACGCGAACGCCGTACATCCTGTTGGTAGGGGCGCACGTGCGCCCAAGTGGTCAACGATACTAATGTTACCCGGTCCCATTTAAGGGAAGTTACACGTCGAGAAGTCAATATCCCGTCCGTCGCTCGAATAATTTTGCGCAAAATTGCTATGCCCTCTTAACGGGACGAGTTTAGAAGTCGCCCACCGTGTTTACAGATTTATCCAGTCCCGCGAGCGAACTCTATCCCATAACGCTTCGACGCTCTTACCCACGGAATTCGCGTAAACGGAAATTACTTCTACTGGGCGACGACAGACACTCCAGATCAGGACAGATATTGCATGCAATGCATTTTTCTGTCTGCGGTTCCGAATTGCCGACTCCGAAGAAAATTGCCTAGCACGTCAGCTGACTCCACCGGAATGGATCAGCTAGCGAACTGTATGACGTAGCAACACAAAAGGTGTGTGTCCGAGGGAGCTAGACTCTACAGCGTTGTCAGTCTCTCCGAGCCAGTCAATATTCTTGGTAGAAATGTGTAGAATATAAGTTATGTACATGTACAATACAAATATTTTATGTATGAATCTACAATAAATAAATAAAGACAATGAAATAAAAAAGCATATCTGCGTATATGTATATGTATCGAACCATTATTCTCGAAACTCCGGTTTGTTGTAGAGTTGTACTACTGATTTTCATAAGAAGGAACGGTCGTCCAACTTGTCGTTTTCGGATGTCTGGCTTGTCGTTGATTTGTACTACTGAATTTTCGTGCCACCTTCTTCGACATTATATTCTCCTAATACAAAAGTCGATTTTTCGAGGCTGCCAAAATTTTTCGACCGACTGGCATGACGTTGAGTGCATCACCGAATTCTCGAAAATTAATTTTCGAAATTTTCTAATTTAATTTTCAAAATATCGATCTTCTGGGCAATGAATAATGATTCAGTTTTAAATGTTAATTAAATCTGTTCGATGTAAGATCAATATAAATCATAGTTTCGTCCGCGTGATTCCTTCGGGATTCGCAGTTTCGAACTGCAGTTCTACGGTGGCGAAGGAATGCATTTCGGTAGACAACGGATCGCGTACGCGTTCCTGCCACCGGATCGTGTTCCCTTATCTCGACATTCCTCATACACGCGAGGAAGAAAAATGCGGATCGACGAAACAGAGGTACAGAAGGATGGTCTAAAATGCGAGCACGAGGAGACAGAGAGAAAGAGAGAAAGAGAGAGGAAGACCTAAGAGCTAGAAAATAGCCAAGAGGAGAAAGAAGGGTGACGGAGAAAGGGAGGCCGAGGGTTAGACAGTTCTTGCACTGTCAATAACACTCCCCTGCGGCGTGATAGATTGGCCCACCCTTACTATCCATTCACCATTTATCTACTTTTTGTCCCACACTTTCGTTTCGTGGCCGCCGTAGCTATCGGCCGGGAGTGTTTACCGTCGTGGAAAAGAGAGAACCTACTCGTACAGCGCGCCTCTCTCCCCCGTCCGATTCTTCTTATTTCCTCGACGTCTACGAAATCTCTGAGCTGATCCGCCTTAGTCCACCAAAAGGATCAACGAGACTCGATTTAGGTGGGACCGTGACCATCCTCTGATTATACGACGATACCAACAAATTTTTGTGATTGCACGATTGCGCGCCTCGGACCAGAACTTTGCATTAGCTGAATAATATTATGATAAAAACGTCCGATACATGATGTGGAAACGGGGGGGAAAGCTGCAGTCCCTTTTTCTTGTAACACAAACTTGACACAATGGTAACGTTCTGAATTATTTCGTTTTGTTTTGCATGGATAGTATGAAATACTCTCTTCGTAGCAACAGCGTCTGCTTTGTGAATTTAATTGTGCGTAGAAGACGAGCATCCTTGCAAGAGAGAGTTTTCCAAATACTTCTCCAAATTACTCTTTAAACGATTATTGTAACAAAATTTTCGAAGAAAAATTGTGGAATACGCACGATATTAAGATTGGATATAGTTCCATTTTATGATCGATTCGGTGCAACCAACAGTATAAAATGAACATTTTGCTCGGCGTATTCTTTCTTCAAATTGTGCACTAAAAATAATGAATTTTGTAGACGGCACGTGTTATGCAGTTAAAATAGACGCAAACAAGTAAGATGCAGAATACACAAACTTTCACAATTATCGCAAATATGAATGCACGTCGGTTTGGCTTGTAATCGAAGTTTACCTAATGCATGGATGGAGGAATCAGGTTTGGAAGTTCTCGTAAACGTCCGCAATGGACCGTCCCCGTTGGTCGGTGAATGAAACGGCGACACGTGGTCGGCGCCGAGCCGAAAGTAGTTCACCAAAAAATTTGATTCGGCTGACGCCCGCACAATGCCTCTATCGAGCTGTTTTTAAGGGACCTATAGAATGATGGAAATAGTTGGTGAATACTTCATATTCCTTCCAACGCCATCGATGCCTCTGAATCGGGGAAAGGTCGCCGATTGAAAAAGTTTCCAAGACCTCCTTCAAAGTCGGAGCTTTCCGGCGTGGTGGAGGAAAAGGAGGATGAGGATGAGAAGGAGGAGAAGGAGCAGAGAGAGAGAGGAGGAGGTGAAGCGAGACAGCGAGATAGATATCGTGGAAGCATCGAAGGCCATCGGCTTGCGAAAGAAAAAGACAAGGTTCCGGCGTAACTTTTGCAAAAGCTACCTCGAGACGGGTCCCGTTTCGAAAGGAAATCGAACCATATCGAGACCCTATCGACCTGAACTCCGCAATTATATTTAATTAAGAATGACTGATTCGGATCAATTCGAGTATCGGCATCCATCCCTCCTTATTTCCTTCTTTCTTATATCCGTTCCCTACCCATCTTTCTCTCTCTTCTCCTCTTCTTCGTCGCTGGCCAAGTCGCCATCCTCGGAGACTTTCCGTATTCGAACTTTTCCTCCGCACTTGTATTTTGCATCGGATTAATAAAACTTAACGAGCCGTCCTGTCGAGGTATTTCTAGCCAATTACATTATTTTCTCCGAACGCGACCATTTTTCCCTCCTTGCCCTCTGCTTCTCCAGCCGCTGCGGCTCGCACACATGGTCCCCTTGCAGTCGTTTTTCTTGTTACCGCGCTCCTCGACGAAAATTACGAGTCCTCCGAGCGCTTACCCGCGTTCCAATGCATTCTGACGATCGTCCCCGCCTCGTTTTCGATAATTCATTGGCACGTGTTTTAGCGAATTTGCTAAGAACCATCGAAAGAATGAAAACATCAAAGTATTTCAAACGTAGCACTTCAAAATATACTTTCAATTATAAAAAGTTTACCGACACCTAATCAAATATATTCAACCCTTTCGCCCTTAGAAGCTAATTTCAAAGTTTGTTGATACCTTTGTTTCAACTACGTAAAACAGTCTCGAATTGATAAGAATCCTCAGAGTTACGTAGCCAAACGATGCTGCCCAAGGAAGTGAACTATAAATTCAAAGAGGATGAATTGTAGTTGATACGTTCTAAAAACTGAACTGTCTCCTCAATTTAAAAATTTATTTTCAGTTTGAAGTTTCGGCCACGAGTCTCACTCGCGACGATAAGACAACAGCGCGATACCGTTGTAAATTTTATTATTATTACCGATACACAGCCATGCATGTCAAACACAGTACCATATTCCTTATCGTAATCGTGAAACCGCAGATTGTCTCCGATCAGATAGAGAATAATCCGCGATTACGACGCGGAATCGTCCAGAATCATACATGTAATATGATGGCCCCACGATTAAAGCAGCTGTTTATACACAAGATTCCTTGGAGCGATAACAGCTCGGGCTTAAAAATTCTTGCCGCGGAACGTTCGACCCCGCTCGAGTTAGGAACTCGCAGGCCACGCTGCAGCAGACAACGATAATCTCGGAGATAATGGAACGCCTGAGACCGTATTGTGTACGTTTTAGCCAGTTCGCCATTGAGAACAATGAGGCTGGGTACGGTTAATGACCAATCCTTAGAAACCGGGCGAAATTTCGATAGTCGGAGATAAAGCCGGAGAAGTCGAGGCGCTTTTCAATCGTGAAGGATTCGCAATACCTCGACTCCTTTGGTCGCACATGCGGGAATACTCTTGTGGAGGATTCGTGGGAGGTCCTTGACACTGTTTCTTGCCAAATTTTCGCCTGAAAAATGCTCCTCTTCTATCCCAGGCTGGGCACAATCTTAGAAGACAGAATCTGGGTAAATCATAAAAGACAGTCTTACAAAGGAGAAGCAAATTTAATGTTATCTTAGTGGGAACGGGACTGGCTATGCCAAAATTTATTTTATACCGTCTCTATCTAGAGTCTCGATGATCCTTTAGAAACTCGAAATATGCAAATGTGCGATTTTATCCATTCAATACAATTTCAACCTAAAATAAATGTCTGTTTCACTTCACACTGTTGCGATAGACCATTTTTGTTTCGCATAGAGATTCACGGTCTAATGGTAAGAATGAGGCAGGTACCTTACAGTATGAAAACTAAACGTCATTGCTACTCGATTGCTAAGCAAGTGCGAATAAATATTTGTAGGTTGAGAAGAGAACAACGAGTAAGCGTATAGACAAAATATTAGATCTACAGAATCATAATCAATATTTACTGTTTACCACGCCAATATTTATTGAGACAGCCGTGTTAGACGAATTTGATCGTTCATTGACAGCAGGGAGAGTCCACAGCGAAGATTGAAAATTGCATTTGAGTCGAAGACGGTGTTCTAATTTGAGAAGTTCCACTCAAATAAACTAGACGAAGAAGGTGGATGCTGCCAAATTCACCAAGATCGATCCCGATGAAGTATAGTGTTCGACAGAGCGTATGTAGAGTTCGCAGTGTCTCCCCGTTCATTGCGCCGTGGCATGACAAGGATTCAGGGGTTTCTTGGCCAAAAGAGATAGCGGTCGTGTAATTAAGCGTTTAATCTAGAAAGTTCTTGGTGCGAGCTGAGACCAGTCCGAGAGAGCCGGGCGAAGCATTTGGACCAATTACGGCGAGGTTATCGTCGCGGAGCTTCGGCAGAAGGATCCATGAGTCAGGAACTCTCCGCGTCCTTCGTGTCGAACGGATCTTCCGGATAGGAATGGTCCATTGTGTGGAAACTTCTGAAATGAAACTGGACAGTGGTTGAGCCCTGGGGTAGGGATTTAATTGAAGTACCAGACGTCGACCTAATTTTCTACCGGGTGCCCCACCAAATCCGCACTCCACTCAAGGAGTTGGTAGCGTTTATAGACCATACCATTTACCCCTAATGCTTCGCGGCCTGGGCTCTCAAGAAACTCATGAAAACGCGATTTACATTGCCAACTTTGAATCGACTCAAGGCGACCGGGAACAAAATGCCTACTTTCCTTTCAACTTTTGTGACAATGGAAGTCTCCGTCCCTTAATTTGTTTATGCAATCGATTCATCGGACGAGAAATAATTCATATTTAACAGTACTAGCTTCAGAACTGGATGGAAACAGTTAATACCAATTTTCTAATTCTCTTGGGACAGATCTAGTCGTAGCAAGCGAACTTTTCGATCTATCGGCAATCGATCCAAGCATCTAAATGGTAGAATTTCGAGTCCCGACTACTCTGCCAACTCAATAATCCCCACAAAAATAAAATTTTTATTCTTCGTGTTCTTAAAATAAATTTCTATGATTATAAATGATTAAAAAATTACTTGATTACTACTTTTATTACAAATGAGATTAATCGAGGGACTAAATAGGTGCAGTCGCCAGCTGTCAACAGTAACTAGTCTCGTATAGACAAGTATCGTTGCACTTGAATTTGACGGAGCCCGTAGACTAGAGGAATCAGTGATGGAGCCAGGAGCTCGGCTTTGGAGACCTAACGAGAGTTTAATCCGGCGACTGCTCTAAAAATAAGATGAGGGGACGCCGCGATCGGGCGAAAGGAAACGAAAACGATCCCCGGACGATTGCCGAAATCGCGTTCTTATTGGTTCATCAGAATCACTGAGCGGCCGAGCGTATTCGCCGCGTGGGATCGCGTGTTGTAACGTCGATTCCGAAGGGATGGAAGCGGGTCTCGGTGCCAGCCGGTGTTCCTAGAACGGTTCGGAGTTCCTCCTGGGCCATTGGGTATTCATGAAGCCCCTGGTCGAAATTGAGAGACACAACGAAGCGTTACCGGGATAGGCGACCTATCGATTGTCTGGCAGTTACTTCAGCGAATGCGCTCGTTTACTCGTTTCCTTTCCCCACGACCGGGCCGGGTCGGGTCGGGCCGGGCGATTTTACCAAACCACGAGTTCGACTCGGAAGAACCGAAGAAAAAAATTGTCTCCAGGAGTTTCGACGACAGATCGTGTAACAGGGACCGTCGTCGCGTGGAAACATTCGCGAATCAGATATTCACCATAAAAAGGTGTAACAGCCGGGTTACCGTGCAAGACATAATATCGCTGGGGACCGTTTCGCGTGGTCGCGTGCGCCTGTCACGTGCACGGCCACGAAAAACCGACGGGGGTCATTATTGAATAAATAAATTTCTGCCCCGTGCACGAATACGGGATCTCGTTCGACATCCATTGCGCCCTCGCGAAATTCGCCGGCGTCTAAGTTGTAATTTCCAGATTTTATTAATTCTCGTGTCTCACGCGATTAAATGCACAGCCGCCGCCTCCGCCGGGTGAAAGGTCGGCCCCCGCCTCTGACCGACAAACGCTGCTTTGTAAGTCGCCCGCACATTGTTACATTCGCCGCAAAATTATGTGGCGAACCGTCGTTTGTCGTTAATCCACTGGAGAAACGATCCTGTGCGATAAAATTTACACCGAACCTGATTCATAGCTTTTATACGACCGGTTAGACTTTTTCAGAAAACTATGTCGAGAGCGTATTGGATTTTCCACGGGATTTTCAATTTCCGAGTAGAAATGGTCGATGGTGGTCGGACACGCAATTTCATTATGGTCAATATTGTCTAGCTTCACATGGAGAATAATATGTCGACATTTTCATTACATTACTTTAATCTTTCCACTGTTATAGTTTTGTAACTATACTACTAACGAATTATGAGAAAGAGCGTACAATCGTATAAATAAAATCTTATCTTTTCCGTCTAGAAAATTAATAGAAAATGAAGCAGCAGCCAACACATTTACGAATCAAATCACGAAGGAAGATTGCACAGATTACGACGCGATAAACTTTATTGTATCAACTGCAGGCTTAGCAGCGTTTTGACTACCGTTTCAAGTAATTTCCGAGAGAACTGAAACTTGTGGAATGTAATATTTCCGTCTCTGCCGGCCTTCCAGGGGAATATCAATGTCTCGGACTTACGAGCGTCAGCAAGCAATGCGAGCGACGTTCATGCTCCGCGGAGTGAGCGACTAAGTGATTGCAGGCAGCAGGAGCTTTCCCACAGGAGAGCGTTCTTATTCTGCAATCCGGATGTGACATTTACTATCAATTTACGACGTCGCGGGCTGTTAACCACGATCCGTACCACCATGTGGTATATATATATGTATATATATATATTATATATATAACGTTTATATAACGGATATATAACGGTGTCCACGTGTACATACGGCATGGAAAAGGTTACACGGCAAAAGCGACGTTTCGACGTTTCGCCTGTGTTAGTTTTATCTACGGCGAAATAATGTGTCTGACGGGATATACCTTGCGGAGGTAACGAGTGTTGTTTTATCCGGCGCACCGTGCATGTGCGCTATGAGACGTTCGACGGGTTTGCCCATGCGTCGACCATTTCTACTTGATGTTGGACCGATCTTGACACTTTCTGTTAATTTGCAATTTCAATTTATATTACACATTTATTCTGGCTTTGAGAAATCTTATTTGCGAAACGCCTAATACTCTCTGCAGGCAATTATAGAGATTGCAATCTTGGTTCGATTTTAATCTACAAGGTATTTCTTACCGGTATATGTTCACGGTAGAGGGTAGAATGATTCATTGTATGTGGGCTCGTTTACATACCTGCAACAGAAAGAATAATTGATACCGTTAGATAGCATGAAAATAATTTCCGTGGTACCGGTATCGCTTTAGCATATTTACAATGTCTGTCTTCGCAAAGTTCTGTTTGCCAAAAAGCAATAAAAATGTTTGATGTATAGAATGAATATCAAATGCTAGAGAGTTCTAGATGTCAGTATGCTCCCATTTTCAGTTAGTCAGACGGATATATTCATCGTCGATGAGCAGTTGGCGATAAATATTCACATTGCGTCGCTGCCAGCGAATTTAGATCGAACAAGTTCGCGAAGAACTTAGCATAATTCTGTAGCGGAGCTTACAGGTTGTAACAGAAATATACTCCAGGTTATAACACGAAACTCGGTTTCCAACCGGGGACGGTCGTCAGAACAATCTATTCAGGTCGTAACTTGTGACAAAATTTCTATGGAAATATGATTCTCGGCCACGGTCTCAATAGACTGTTACATCACTGACACTCTATTAGCTAAATTATCTCTGACCGAGTAGCCGAGGACTGTGCGTAACGGCGGCATTTTAACGAATCGCTTGATTAACGCTACAGTCGGACCGGCACGGCGCTATGTAAATGAGGACATTATTGCGATTAATAATTTTTCGAAATTAATTATCGCCCGGGTTCGGCCACCGCGCGCGATTCTGTGCGTAACTGGCGGCAGTGATTGATGGAGCTCCATTATGAATCGCGCTGTGAAATTAATCGCTTCCCCCTTTCACCGCCCTCTCCACCACCCTGTTTCCACCCTCTCTTTCTCTATCTCTCTCTCTGTGTTTCTCTCTCTCGCTCATTCTCTCTCTCTCTCTCTCTCTCTCTCTCGCTCTGTTCTACTGCTCGTCATATCTCACCCCTTCCTTGACCACACAACGGGTTACGAATGGACCGACGATGAATACGTGATTTCCAGGTTCGCGCGTGAGTCGCCGTGCGGTGTTGTTGACACGCACCTAACCTCCGGCATGGCGGCGATTTTACGTCCTTAATTAAACGTTCATTATACCTCCTCGAACTGTGCCAGCCAGCAAGGCGACACGTCCGTCCGTTCAAAATTTAATCGGGAACAGTACCGATAACACTCTGCAAGCTTTTCTTGTGAATTTGCAAAGTGTAAACAATTATTTGCAGACATTACAAGCGAGTCAATTTACCCTCGTACAACCCCGAAAAATAATAACGCAAAAGATCTATAAAGTTTGGCTTCGGTGTTAACACATTTATAACGAGAGGTTTTTGCATACTTTTATTTAACCCTTGTGCAGCCAACCGAGTGCCTGGATACGCTTTCACTGCATTTCTTTCAACAATTTGTTAACGTTCCTCTAAAAATATTACAAAATTTCTCTGAGTGTTCATCCTTTGCTCGCTAATATACTAATTTATAGTCTTAACACGAGAATTTGTGTAAATATGACAAATACAAAAGGTTTTAAATAATCTATATATTTTGAGTGGCTACATAAGAGTTAATCGTGATCATCCAACGATACCATCACACTTTATAATAAGGTTCGGATCTTCAGTCACAAATGAATGTTTTACAACAAGTAAGTACATCGAAGAAATACGTTGGGTTTCATACATACAATTAATGATTTGCGACAAGATGGGCCCGGTCAAGAAATCTTTGGCAAGATCAAACATGCAAAAGAGTTCCTAACGGGACAGGAGCCAAAGAATGAACCTCGAAGGTATTCGACAGCGAGGACTCCTTACTCCGGGAAACCCGGCAAGTTGTTCAACATCGTACGTTTCCTATACATCAATTTTGTATTCAGGAGTCGAACACGAGTTACGAAGCAACGTCCAAGGGCTCCAACTTGGACCAAGAAACTAGTATAACATATGCAGCGGGTCTGTTCGCGGTTGCTTCAATCTTTGAAAAATAGAAACATTAAATCTTTTGTCCTAACGCAGTGCTCGCATAGATTGTGGTTCGCTATTTTCTAGAATGCAATAGAATGGAACAGTAATTAAGAACTATAATCTCGAGAACAAAACTAATTAGAAACGATCAATAATTCCTGAATACATTACGAAGCCTCAAATAGACGCCTCTCTGTAACCCTGCCCAGAGAATAACATCGAACCAATGGACAAGCTTCGCACAAAATGAAATTTCCATCTCGTAGAAGACAAACAGTCCAGCCTACGCAACCCCCAGAGACGGTCGAACAAAAATAAAAAAAAAGGTCCGAAAAATACGAAATAAATTTACAGCATACAAGTATCAGCACCTATACACCGAGCCGGGCCAACTTTTTATCAAATTTTTTATAGCTGTCCTGTCGGTTCGTCGCTGCTAACGATAACCCTATTCGTGGTGGAAGGTTTCGTTTTTGGGACGGCTCGATCGCGATACATCCACCGGTATTCTAGCCGGACATTTGCAGGACATCGAAGCCCCTGGAGGGTGGCTGTCCATCGTGTCACGGCATGGAGCGAATAGGCGGCAGCGAATTTCGAAGAGGAGTAGGTGGGACACACACGGGGGAAAAAGTGGTGGCAGCAAAGGGGTGGCGGACACCGAGGGGTTGCGGGACTTTGGGGGACGCGAGAGCATTTAAGCGTAAATGGTTTTTGTAACTGGGAGAGCGTAAAATTGCCTAACCACCCCGTGCACCTCCTGGCGCTTTTGGACGAACTCATCCGCCGCATCCCTGTGCCCCTGTCCCCCCCTTTTGTCCCCCCGAATCCGCCCACACACATCCACCCCTTCAACTGTCCACCCACCGGGCCGGTTACCCTCCGCGTCCCCCATATAACCGACTCCCCTATCGCCGATTTCTACCGAACTATTTTGCCGCTGTGGTTGCAGGGTGGACAGATTGGCCGGTATTTTGTCGCCCGTAAAAGCGGTAACCTCCTCTCCCCTCAAATCCCCCTTGCAACCCCTACCTAGCCGCTTTATCATCCTCCCACCCCCCGGACAATAAATGAAATTCGAGAAAGAGCAACGAGACCGCGTGACTCCGAGGATCGGACCGTGATCCAGATATCTTATGTTTACTTATCCTGTAGACGGCCCTCCCAGGAGGATTCAGGGTTGAACGAAGTAGGGAATGCGTGTTTGTTGGTTAAGCTTAGTGAGTTTTGGGCGTTTATCCGTGAATTTTCTGAGTGGGAGAATATGGGTGAGATAACGAGGATCGGTCTGTTATTTTATAGTGTATTTTTTACTTTGTTGATCCTTTTTATATTTTTAACTATAGCGTTTACCGTATTTATATTTGTTTTATTCCATTTTCATATCGACTCTTCGATTTAACCCAACAGGGTTGGTAATATGTTTCTTTTATTTTTACTATTGTATTTTGCGGTCTTTACTTCGATCGATCCTAAATCATATTTCTGACTGTAATTTTTACTGTATTTATATTCTTATTATTTATATCGGCTCTTTACAATACTCTTCGTTCCATGATTTTTGGGCTGCAGAATTGATGCGTTCATAACAAAAAAGAATTAGATGAAAATAGTAAAAATATCAGAAGTATTCTAATCTTTTCTTCATTCGTAGAAGACAGAATCTTCTTATTTTAATTTTTATAAAATCACCTGTATCGATTCCTATTTTCACATGTTAATTTCAGATGTTTTCTGTTAGATGAAATAATGGAATCGAGTCCGTTTACGATCCCCTGTCAAAGGCCAGTAAAATAGCAAGCGAAAAGCCAATCACCCCTAAACTTTTTAACAAGTGACCAACTCTCCACTTTATGGAGATTCTGCTCGCCGCTCGCCTCTCACACGTTAAGCGGTAATTGCAAAAAGCATCAAGTCCTCGTCGTCCACCATATTAAACCGAACCATACGATCATCCCAGGTATTCAGGCACGTGGTAGGGTTCTGGCCCCACTCGATACCATATACTTAAGAAACAATTTCCTCACGCTAGTCCAACATCAGAGCCAAACTCGAGGTTAATGCCGTATCATTACGGGTCGCATTTAACTGAATAAATGAGCGGCACCGAACCCGAGCTATAACTAATATTCTACAATCGAGTATCTCATTAACGATCGAGTACACGTTCTACAGCTTAATAGATAGCATCGTCCTCCCTGAACCGTATGCACCATCCGAGAACGAGCGCGCACACGCGGTTAGGTGTGTGTAGGCATGTAGAATACGGGTGGTATGGTGATCCTCGCACATACTGCGCGGAAACAATTTCCAGGACATAAGCCGAATAAAAATTCCAACCCTCGGCGAAGCTAAAGCGGCGTATTAGATAAATTCCAATCCGTAGAGGCCGGGGGTACTATGGACCCGTTGTACGGGATTACGAAAGACGCTATTTCGCGAGCCAATAGGGAACATGACCGAGCATTACGGATTGCGTCCTCGTCCCCGTTTCTCGTTCTCGCTCGGTACCGTCTTGCCGGCCCGTCTCCGGTCTCCCTTTCTCTCGCCGGATAATCCGACCGATTACGTTATGCTTAAATATTTATCGGGCTGCATTAGGGAAACATGAGCCCTCTCTATGCATGGGAGCGCAGCACGTGGGATCGCCATCCCTTTCGCACACTCCGCCCCGACATCGCACCGGTACACCGTCGGGCTTCCTCTCCTCTGCCCTCTTCTCTGACCCACACACACGACCACGCACACACTCAAACATCCACGCATACTCAAACATACGCACACTCTCGCACAGTCAAACATACACGGAGATCCGCAGCTGCCTTCCCCGCAAGCCTCCACCTCCGTGATCCAGACCACGGTCACCGCCGCTGGTATCATCACACCGACTATCCACCATCGGCGACGACGGGTACACGGATAGCTGCACACCAGCCCAACGCCCACCGCGAACCGGAAACTAAATTCTCGGCAACGAGCCCGCCGAGCATGCTCCCAATTACGCGGTGCTCGCGGTACGAAATTGAACGACCGCGGCGTTTTTCGACTCCTGCGGTGACGCCGCCCTCCAATGGCCTAGCGATGAGAAAAAAGTAGCCGCCGGAAACCGGCAGCCTGGGCAAAAGTGGAAACCATCCTCCGGAATCCACACGAGTCCACCTCCTTCTACTGGCTCTCTGTCTCTCCCTCTCTCTCTCTCTCTCTCTCTCTCTCTCTCTCTCTCTCTCTCTCTCTCTCTCTCTCTCTCTCTCTCTCTCTCTCTCTCTCTCTCTCTCTCTCTCTCTCTCTCTCTCTCGGACCAGCCATTTTTCCGCCGACAGATGGATTATTCCGAGTGTCCGCGGTCGCAGACGATACAGCGCGCGGACGCTTTGCGGTTCCGTCATGTGACGCCCCGGTGCCTTGGCCTCTTTCGCCGTTTTAGGGCGTCAGCCCAAGGGGATGGGATGCTCTTGCATAACTGCCGAGTGTGTGGTAATGCTATTTGGGATGCTGTAGTCGGTTACGTAATAATAGCTCCTCGATTTTAAAGGGTACGAAGGAATAGGTTCAAGGAAACCATCACCTAGCTGTAAAAGTAACGCTCAAGGAAAGCAACTTTCGAATTATCAGTATGAAAATCTTGCTGGGACACTGTTGCGAGGCAGTACAGACACTCGGTACTTAATAAAGTGCAAAAAATATTTTCGTGTTGTACGAGGTGTTACGTCAGTTTTATTTGCACAAAGCGACGAAATCATATGGAATGAAACTGTTCTAGGTCGGAAGGAATGTTTGGTTTTTGAATTGAACTAGCTCCACGAAGGGTTAACAAAGTTGTAGAAAAACTTGTATCGTACAAATGTACAGCAACTTTAACTCGAGTACGTACGTACTAGGCACCATTATTTTATAATGTCGATCATGCTGTTTCATTCTTCGGCACGTTCGTCCCGACCGCAAACATCACCTCGGCAGAACGCGAACACAAACCAATTAAACTCGTTGCAGAATCAAATTAATACAACACGTTAGAATCGTGCAAAGCAAGTCGGGCAGCAGCGGCTTCGCTCATAAAAAGCGTGCATAATTTAGCACGCGCGCGTTACGAGCCTCAAGTGCCATTCTCGTAGAAGCAGAGCTCGGTAGTTCGATACGAACACGCGCGCGGAATACGCTCGCAATAAATTCCCAAGGAAACAGGTTACCGCACAGTGGTTCATTAAGCATACCATGGAACGCGTCGGAATTAGATCCGCAGCGGTTCTGTCGTATAATACGAGGATAATTCGAGGGAAACGTTGTGGAGCGTGGATAAGGTTGCGCAGAAAGGCGAAGCGACCGCTGTCATTGTCAGCGATGGTTCTGGAGCTTATGGGGGTTGCTATGGAACGAGTTCTCGAAAGTCTGTCTGTCCAAGGTGCCCTATGGTCGACCTTGTAACGCCCGTGCGATTAGAATTTCTGTCTGGCCTGTGCAAAATTTATTTAAAAACGAGTATTGCGTATTCGCTGTCTCATTAAAATAAAATAAAAATAGTTTGTATACATAAATATTTTTAATGATTTTTCAATGTTAAGACTAACACATTGATATCGATAAATGCTTCTCATCTGTGTGCACAATACATCAAATCCACAGTCTGCATATTACATCGACTTTGGATTATTCTACTGCGAATAACGCATCTTTTCTGTTCAAATGACAAGAATACCGTGAAAAAAAATCGTAGATCGACTTTCGAGAGGTCATTGCAAAGGGGAGATTCTCCTTTAAAAGATGGCGTCGAAACAATCGTAGAAAAAATTCTATGAACTTCGCAGAAGCGTTCCAAGTTGTACATTTCGAGATGAACAATGACGACTTCGCTTTCTCGCTTCCTTTTACAATATTTTCATAAAAAAGAGACTCCGAAAGAAGCTGAGTTCAGAAAATAATAAATCGAATAAAAGTGGAGAATTTACTCTTTAAAATGAGTCTGGACAGAATATTCTGACATTTTTTTGCACAAAGTTGCAGGAACTCAAAGGGACAGACAATTGTCCGGTCACAATTCGGCGATCCTTTAATTTTACCCCGAGCAGCGTACACCATTATCACTAACTAAACCGCAGATTTTCTGCTTTTGTGACAAAAACAAGATGACGAAGTGAGTAAAATTTAAAACAACGAGAAGATGAAAAGAGACGTGTCCAGTTAGTCCCGTTCGTCCCGAAAACGTGGAAAATGTTTATTTCGGGTGAGATCCGGAGTCTATCAATAACTGTTGCTCTTTCGACGACCGCGAGACCTAAAGGGGGTTCGGTCGGGCAGAAGGGCGGCGCAGGAAGACGGCGTAAAAGGAAAGGTCAGTGTACCGAAGAGTAGCAGTGGGAACGGTAAGGCAGAGCGAGAGGGAACCAGAAGCTTCTGACTTATCGCTCCTCGTAAAGGAACACGGAGAACGGCGCGGCACAAATTCGGGACACAAAGCGGCGCCATTTCTCGAGGGCCTTTCTTGCTGTCGCTGGTGCTGGTGCTGCGATGCCGTGCGGGGTGGGTCGAGGGTAGAAGGTTGGGAACAGGGGGTGTTTTACAGAGAGAGGGTTCTCGTAGGCGCGACAGGGTTGGTCGTGGCGGGGGATGATGGCTGTGCAACGATGTACCTTACGGTACAGAGAGCGTAGGCGACCGGGAAGCCGAAAAGGAGGACGGAGACAGCGAGAAAAGGTAAAAGGTAAAGGGAGGAAAGACAGGGACCCGCCTGGGAGAGAGAGAGAGAACGAGAGAGAGAGAGAGAGAGGAAGGACAAGAGAGACACATAGAGATAAAGAGGGATGTGCTTTGACCGTAGGTATTCATGAACGTAGCCCGCCTGGTGGATTAGCATGTGAAAGAACGCTTTGCTCGTCGCTTTCCACCCCGTGCTTCCTCCTTCCTCTCTTTCCCGTTCAGCCCTCTCATGTATCGCCTCATATTTTTCACGGGGACCGAGGTCGGAGGGGCCCCATATATTCGGCCGCGACGAATAACAGTCGCTAGGGAAGGGGATGGGGAGTGCGTTTTATCGTAACGGACCTCTACTCCCGGACCCTTTTCGACAGCCCAGAACAGAGAACGCGCGGAAGATTGAAAGAACGTAATATGGGACGCTGCGAAATTCCTGACTTTGATTATCCGGTTATATCTCATGGATATTGATCAGCCGCCGCCGACGCGATTCTTTCCGCCTCGCAGTCGAACCCTGGATAATGGCTGTTGGAAAAGGAGATCGATCGCGAACACACGGATGATTCAAACGTTCACGCTTTGTCGAACAGGTGCGCATTGTGCGCCTGACTCCGGGAATTTATGCGTGCCCCCAGTAATTGGAGGAGCGGGATCGTCAGGTCGACCTGGAAATTTTGTAATCTTCTCTGGTTGCTCCGGGAAGTGCATACTCGTACGTTTTGTTGGCTGAGCTGTTGGGTATGATCATTAACCGTAGTCGATTGACATAAAGAATTGCGGTTGATCGTATTCGAGTCAGAATATCTGAGAACTTCTGGAACTAGGTTCGCGACAATTTGGCCGCGTTTGAATGTACTTGGCATGCGGACAATAATTTTAATTGCACCAGGTTGAAGGAAAATTAAATCCCATTTATCGGTCAGAGTCGTAGCGGACCAAACTTGCTTCGACAAGGAGTTTGACGGCGCGGCGTTTGAATGCAACCGATCACGTGCAAACAACAATTTCAACTAATTTAAATTGTAGAGAAACGAAATCCCATGCATCTGTCAGAGCCGTAGCGTCTCAAACTAGGTGCGACACGAATACCAGATGGTTTCTGACACGTTTACGATGTCGGTTGAAGCGAAATCAGTGGAATCGACAGATTCGTCGGGAAATGCTCGTGTCGGTGCACCGCGGCCACTCGAGGAACGAGCTCGGAATGTAGATGAGGCGAAAGAAGTCCTCTGTACGGCTTCGGCTCGGCTTCAGCTCGGCTCGTCGCGAGTCGTAGCCGTGGGTGTTCCCGCGGGCAGATCCTCTTGACATCGACACCTACTCGCATCATCGGAGTTTTAATCAAATTACTCGGCTTCAAGGGGCGAGCGTGCAACTAAGCTTTTGCTGTGACCTAATCGAATGAGAGAGGTCCCGCGCTCCTACCCGCTCTCTCTCTCTCTCTCTCTCTCTCTCTATCTCTATCTTCTCTCTCAATCGCGCTCTCTTTCTTCCTACGCGCGCGTCACCGTGACGCGCAACAGCGCGTCGCGAGACGTCGCGACGTCGACCTACGGATCTCGGAGGCGCGCGCGAATACAGATGGAAGAGCGAAGCCACCAGGAGAGGGGAGAGCGTGTCCTTTGAGGATATTCATGAGAGGATTACCATGTGAAACGCCAAGCCGGAGCTTCTTCTCTTTTTGCCAGTTTCCCTGCCTTCCCCGCGCCCGCAGTCTTCCAGGTCCTAGCTACCTTTTACTTTCTCGCGTGAAATCGTTCTTTCTAGTCCGGGGAGCTCTGGGAATTTAACTTGCTCGGTTACCGAGACAATTTACAGCTCCCCGTGAGTCTAGCCGACTCCGCTTGTCTTTTAACGGCCGGCTGAAAGCTCTCCACGATCGACTCGATAAATCGCTGGACATTTATCTCCAGGAAGCACCGCAATGACGGTCACAGCCAGATAGCTATGCTAGCATCTGTGGAAATTTCGACGACAAATGAAATCACGAATGTAATTGAACCCTTTTCATTCGATAACGACAATATATCACTCCGTGAATTAACTGTGGATTTTGTATGTTCCTGACAAAAATAGATAAGCGAAGCACAGTAAAGTTCAATATTCTCAATTCATTAATACCGGTAAGAGTGGAAGTACATTTTTTCATTTAGCTCCTGCTTTTCGTAGTTGATATCGAACATTTTTATTTTGTATCGAGATCCGCAGTCTTCTTGTGAAGAAACAGGTTACATTTTTATGGAGAATTAATTATCCAGAAACACACGAGTAGAAAACGTGGAAATCACAGTAGAAAGAGTAGTCGAACGACGGACAACCCTGGACATGAAAACGCAAGTTCCGTTTAAACCATCGAATCTGCCAGGTGTTAGCAGAGCATAGAAATACGTTCAGCGTCATGCATCATCCTCAAAGGTGACATAAACGAGCTATAAAACGGCATAATAAGTTCCTTTCTAAAATGATCTTGGCTATGTGTTCGCAGGACGTTAATGGCTTCGCCCAGATTCATTACGAAACAGCTCTGTAAAAGCATCATTCCAGGAGCCATTCAGCCGTTGACAGCTAATTCAAGGTGTCGGCAGCCTATCACAGACAAATCCATAGTAGCCGTAAGAATCACGCGACGCGTAGAGCTGAACATCCTCCTTTTTTCCGGCGAAATCGTAAATAAGCTTTTATTCGTAGCGGCGTACGCTGTTCTCTCTTCTCTATGCTAATACCGTACGCTCATTCCCGCACGCAAAATTGCCGCAGTACCCCATTTTAATCTCGCAATGTCAGTCGTAATTCCGGGACACTATAAACGCACCAACGATATTCTCCACCTAATATCATCCGGGTGTTTATGCGCGAGCTTTAATTTACCGCCGCGAATACGATTACACCTATTGTCGTGTCCCAGTAAGCGATGCCCGGCCCTTTGAAGCTGCGACGCGTTGCTTACGGATACTTTTGATCTTTTCCTGGAAGCCATGTAGAGAGGTTGGTACAACGACTAGACCAGAAACGCCAAATGTTTAAAGTATCAATGGGAAGAAATAAATATTGGAAAGGGAGAAGTTCAAGAGTGAAACTTCTTAAGTCTGTATAGTATGTGTTTCGTTCAGAAATTTTGTCTAGCTTTCGAGAAGTGAAAGGTAGCACGCGTGCTATCATTTTGTCCAGGAGTGTAACAGACACGAAGCAGATCGGAGCGGATCGGGGCGTAGAAGCGTGGTCCGTCACCGACGCCTTCCTTTTTCGTCAATCACGGTCCCCCAGGTTGATGAGGACGAGGAGAGCCGACGAGAGACCGACCGTTCACTCGATTCGACTATGATGAACGACGAGTTTTCGCTCCGCCCTTATCAATATGCATTAGAGGAGCCTGGCCGACTTACCTACTCCTCGTCGACCGCTTTTCGAGCCACTCGAGCCGAGTCACTGTTCCCCTTCTTCCCTTTTTTTCTGACGAGAATCTCGCCGAGGGATTTTCCTCGCCTAATGAACGTACCAAGTAACCGTGCCGTGATAGGGGATACCCGTAACGCGTCGCCTCCCATGCTGAATTTCATTTAAAAATTTCGCAAGGGCGCCGCTTGATCCGCGCCTTGATTGGCCAGGCCCGAGTGCTCGCATTCCCGATTTTTCACCAGTTCTATTCGATTTGGAAGTTTCACAAAAGTGTAACGCTTTGTGTAATGATTGCACGGGTTTCCTTGACGTATTTTCACCTTTATTTTATTTTTCTGTGACTAACAGCGGCACAGAGCTGTATCCAACTCGATATGTTTTGCTAGAGTACTTTGAAGCTGCAAGCCTCGATTGACCAGGTCGAAATGTTTGCATGTCCGTGTCGCCGTTTCGTTTCGAGGTACAGTGTGTACATTGTTGCGATCTGAAATGCAGCTGGTGCTTTGTGTTGCATATTTACTTGAGGTACGACGTAATTTGGGCCACATCCAATGTAGCAACTCGTAGACTGTGGTTTTGTTCGGGCAAATTTACAAGGCCTTTACAACAATAAATTCTGCTTAATCGGTTCCACTTATGGATGGCAATGTTATAAACTTTGCACATTTTCTCAAACGCGATAGAATTTTGTGCGACAAACAATATGTAACAGTAACTCGTAGCATGTGGTCGTGTTTCGGGAAAGTTTAAAAGCCCTTTGCAACAATGAATTGTGTTCAATTGGGTCTACTTGTAGACACGATCGTTATAAAGTTTGTATAATTAAAGAGTCGCGTACAAGATTTTGTTAACAACCCCATTTATCGTGATTTCGGAACTCGGCAACGAGCAGATTTTCATGCAACGAACAGAAGGTTTACAATGTTGCGATCGCGGTGAGCCGGTCTAACAACTAAGTCCACAGTGTAGACATTACCTGGGGCCGTTAGGAAGCCCTGATAACTCAATTTGCGAGTTCGTTGACAAGATTTGTTTTTGTTACGTGTCTGCTAATTGCGTAGTATTAACACTAATGGTGTTTAGAGTCGCATGTGCATAATACGGCAAATGGAAACCGCTGTAGGTACATATCTGTTAGCATGCAACGGTGTAATTGACCGTATAGACGGTGGCTCGTATGTATGTGTGCACGAACGAACGGTTACTATAAGTTCGAGCGAGATGAAAGCCGGCAGCGATATAAACGCCAAAAAATGGATCTCTTGGGGCTGTTGCGCGCGGAGTGTCGATCGACTCGTATTTTCGAGAAATATTTTCCACAGAAATTGGAGTATCTTACTCGCGACAGTGGTTTCTATGTGCACGGTAGATCGGCGGAACAGTCAATATTTCGAGAACCGTATCGGAGATTGAACAATAAATTCAACGATTACAAAAACATGGCGCGTCGGATATACGGACACTGATAGCAGATCCCTATACCTAAAAACTGGCCCCGTACTACACGGATAGTAACTCGTACAGCGAAATCCTCGCTGGGAACTTGTAAAATATTTCCCAAGTATTTATTGATGGCCAATCAAATTTTTATTCAACGTCCAGCGAATACTCTTCGTCGCTCTGCAGGGCACAATATTATTCGAATCCTTTACAATACCGAATACCAAGCAAGCCGGATAAATATCTCGATCGTTTTTACGAAGTAAACAATAACTGTTGCTCGTCGAAAAGAAATAATTTCGAAAAAGGTCATTCGGAGGACAGTTTTTATATGGATAAGGTGTAAACACGAGTATGTCACAATAATGTCCTTGAAATCACCTTCGGATGACATTGAAAATAAATAATATGAAAAAGTTGCTAGAATAATATTCCATCTTACTGCTTGCGCTATTAAATGTTCGAAGAATAAGAAAATCGCCTACCAAAAAATTGATTTACAGATTATTCATTTCTTGAAGCTATTAAAATTGTGCTACACACATTTTCTACATCATAAAGACGAAGTATCTATTTAGGTGGCCCGCTATAGCTGGCACATGTATAATAAGTAGATTTTTCTTGGGCTTGGCGAATACGTAGAAACGAGTGGCTGAAAAATGTATTAGCGTAATTCAATAGAATTTAATCCCGTGAAAAGTCATGGAATTAATTATACCGGCGACTACGTTTCCCCTGCGGTGGGAACGGTTTGAATAAAAGAACGAAGTTGATCGCGCGGAATTATGGCCGTCACAGCAGCGGTATCAGATGAAGAAGAAAGTGGTAACAATTCCTTAGGAAAGGCGAGCGGAACGAACGAGCAGCATTCTGGAATTGAAGCCCGAGGAGTGTTGCGGACGTTCGGGCCCTTATTAATATGCATTAGACAACTCGGCTCGATTTACCCTCTCATTGTCCGAACGCTTTACCGTTCGATCGGTCTCTTTGAGAGTTCGATTTCGCTCTTATCACTCTGGCCCAGCTCCTTTCCTGACGACCATCCTCTCTCCCCAGACCCCTATCCTTCTCTCTTTCTATCTCTCTCTCTCTCGCCTATCAACCTGTATTATTTTTCAGTGAAAGAACTTGAACGCTCTCGCTGCGGAAATTTGCGAGGTAAAGGGCCCTGACCATTTTATTGAACGTTATAAAGTCAAATGCGAGAAAACTTGCTCGAACTAATTTCATGGAGCTCTTTGCCCCTTTTAGAACTTTTCTCCCCCTTGTCGGCGATTTTTCACGGGAGTAATTTCACCCGGGGAAACGCGTGGAAGGTTTTAACGATTCCATTCCCCGACGAATTATCTTTATCGCCGGTCGCCATTATTGAATAATTTCCGGCCCCCGGGACTCGACGAACGCCGCCGAATTCAATCCTGCGTGCGTTAAATGTTTTTCCCGCTCTCAACATCTTCGATAAGTTACTTCGACATACCGGTTCATTGGATGATATAATTCTTAGCTCATATTTGACAATTGTAAATCAACCCTTCGAGCTCCATAAAAGCTATTTCCAAAATTGTATACGCTTGAGCGTGAAACTTCTGCCAATTTGTGTCGTTAGTATTATCAAGCCTGAATCGAGATGAGATCGAGTGCTCTGGCAGTAAAATATTAAACTAGCCGGAAAGAAGCAAAACTATTACATGACGGAGCCACAAAGCGTTTAGTATAATGGCAAGCACGAGAAAAATGGCGTCGTCGAAGATTCGGTAACACGCGTTCCCGTTTTGAAGCGGCGCGGCGCGCGGAGCCACGACGAGAGCATAGTTGGACACGAAAACGAGAACGATCATCGGAAATTCCAAGAGCGAGGGAAGAGATTATCTCGAGGCTAGAGGGAAGCATCTTGTGGTGGTAAGCTGGAACTCTGGAAGCCGAGGCGTACATCGTACGTTCGCCCGGTGGCCGGGTAACAGTTTCATTCCGAGCGGCGAGCTAACGATCGAATTCCTTTTGTTGGTTGTGGAGCGAGAGCACGGCGTAACCGCATTCCATCGCTTTATCCGGACGACAATTCAAGTAAAAAGATCATCCCAATCCTCGGGGCAGCAGTTTTCACTAACGAATTCCTTTTCCGACCGCTTTCTCTCGCCCCTTCCCCCGCTCCTTCTGTCCCCTCCTCCACACACCCCATCGGCCCACACCCCCTATTGTCGTCCTTGCTCGCCGGACCTCGAACGTACTTCTGCAACCCGTTACCCTCCCTCTTCATCATCGGCCCGCTCTTGTTCGCCCAGCTTCCACTCGAATCGTTCCCGTGTCCCTCTGCCTGGCTGCCCGAAAAAAACCGAGAAGATTAAACTATCGGGAGCTGCTGCGACAGCTACCCCAACTGTCTTCGCGTTCGCTGCCAACCCCTCCAGTTCGAAACGGGAGCGAGCACGATGTCAGTGCGTAGAAATCTGAATAGAAGGCTTCGAAGATTTTACAAGAAATTCGGAAAAGGTATACCTTCAAGTGGCGCCAAATCTGAACGAGATTGGGTCGAACAGTGTACCAATACTTTAAAAGAAAACATAAACTACCACCAACTGGTGAAATATAATAGATACGAACCTTTCGCGAGCACTCGCATCAGGAATTCTTAGATGAATTTGTTTAGCACAAACAATTCACAAATAATAAAATGATGTACTGTTTTCCCAGAATGTAAGGAGTAAGGTATCGCATTGACACTGAATTAGAAGAAAGGATTTGTTTAAATATTAAGTGAAATGTCGTTTCAGGAAAAATCAACCATATTTCCAAAAAATACTCTGTCATCGTTTTTGCAAAGATTCACAAGAACCTAACAGAAAATCTCAAGAAGCTAATTCCAGAATTGAGTGACACAAAAACGACATTCAAAAGAGTCAAACACGTTTTGCAATCGATTGACGCTGATTGAAACATGTTATTCACCACGAAGGGAAGAAAGAGGAAACGATCGACGGAATGCATCTTCGACGTCTTCGACGGAGTAGGATCAGCGTAGAATAGTGAAACCCATAGGGGTTTACCGTGAACATCGAGGAAGATTTTCAAATGGCCAAGTCGGACATCGGTCAATCGACTCCCGAGCTCTCCTCCATCTGCGTCGAGCAATCGGTGTGGCGCAATATGGCCGAAGGCTGCTACCGTAGTACGGATATAACCATAGACACACGAACAAGGGGGTGATAAGTCTGCAATTGGAGAACCAATTCACGGTTTTACGGTATTCATGGAATATTCGATGCAACCGGTATAATCCCGGGTATATGCTCCGTTTCCTCGTGGTTTTCTTTTCATACGCGCCCAGCTTCGTTGTTCCTGTTTCCCTTTATGTAATCCGTGGACCGGGGAATCCCTCGTGTTTGCATCGTTTTTTTATACTTTTAAACGGATTGCTGGAACCGTAAGAGTAACACGTCTACCGTGCACCATTAATTTGTACCGTGGATCTTTACGCGTTTATTTTCTTTCTTTGGTAAACCATAGGAAAATGTGCATATTTACACATCGGGATCACCGTATTTCTGTACCACGATTTTTCGAAATACGAGCTAAAGGAAACGTAATTTCTGCAGAGCGAAAAACAGTGATAATTAAACTGCATATTTTTATGCGAAATAAAAATTGTTTGCATTACAATTGCAAGATGTAGGAACTATATAGACGTGAGTTGAATATAATACAAGAGTATCTTTATGTTTATCTATTCGTGTTTGCCAGAAATGCGTAACGTCTGCACGATCTAGCGAGATAGATCTGTTGGTAAATGACGATGCACCATAAACCTGACGATGTACAAACAGCCAGAAGTCGTTGCCACGTAGTAGACATGTAGCAGCGCAGTGCATCACAGCAATGTACTTAATCCTGGCTTCCAAATACAGTTGCTACCACGATCGAAGGTAGCAATTCAGGTAATTGAGGTAAACAGTTGACCTGCTTGTTGCACTTCTCACTTAAGGCTTCGAGCAACGATAAGCCACAGACAATGAAAATATTACTGTCGGGAGGTTCGAGGTCCAGCGTAATATTTTGAGATCATCGTGGACACTGTTGCCTGCATTTCGCGAACAGACGAATTATTCTGCAATTTCTCGGGCCGGGTATCCGGCGGAATCCCAAGCAATCCGTGAGAGAAAGGTGGCCTAAGAAGTACTTGCAGTGTGCAGCGGGTAAATCCCAGATGTTTATGTGCACCGGTGAACGTTCTTCGCACATGGATGCTTGCACACCGTTGCATGGATGGCGCGATACGTGAGACATGTATACAAGCCCGTTACGAACAGTCCCAGGAATATAGGGCGGCACGTAAGGTCAATCCTACCGAATGGTTTCAGCAATTTTCACTTTGCTCTGGTTATGCCCACGTACGTTTGCCCCGGCTTCTTTCTTCACCTTCTTTCCTCCTTTTCTCTCTCTCTCTCTCTCTCTCTCTCTCTCTCTCTCTCTTTCTCTTGCGAACTAGCAGCGTTCTTGTCTCTTGGTTTCAGCGTCTCTGTTGCCCTATTCGAGGAACGTATACATCCTCGAGCCGGGTCCAAACGAAAGAGATCAGCAACGTTCTCCGGAGAAGGACAGAGAAAATTTACTGACTTCAAGAATCGCCCTGATTTTCCACCCCTGTGAAATTGCCTCGGCTGCGCACCTTCTCGACGATTGACAGGCACTCTTTCCCTCCTACCAGCCTGCTACCCTCCCACACGCCCCGCAGCCTCTCTTTCCCGCTCCAATCTTGCTCCTTACACTCCTCTCGTTTGCTCTGAGTACGCTCTCTCCTCGCCTCGTTTCTTCAAAATTGGACGGTCCTGCGAAATTCGTAGTTCGCCACTTCCAACCGTCCGCACCCTTCTCTCCCTGTTCGTATCTCTTTCTTTCTCTTTCTATCGTTCTCTCTTTCTGTCTGTATGCGAATATATATTTCTCTCTCCCACCACCAAGGCCATCAGGCCGTTCGAAGAGAACTCCCGGCCGAAGACGAAATTTAAACCACGCGTAAAGGAACGACAATATCGTTTCTGGACGTATCTGGAAGCTCGTCGGGAATATCTTATGAAGGCCGTCTTCCGGAGTATAAAACGTTTATTAAGTTCCGATGAAATGAACTCCGACAGACGGCCCACGCCGCTAGCAAACACCGTGCATATAGGAGCAGCACCAGCTGGCTGTCAGACGATCCTCAAACTCTACCAGGCCCCCTTTTGCCCCCCAATCTTCCCCTCTGAAAGTTCTCGGCCGACGGTAGCGTGACCGGGATAAAAGTTATCGGGCAATTTATCTGCTACGAAGAACTGCTCTCGGAACGGCACCGGAAAAAAGAACGAGGACCGTGAATCTCGCGAGCTCGCGAAATTTCGCACTCGATCGCCAGGAATGTATGTTAAAATTTTATAGTTTTACCCTTGCATGTCGCCTACTCCATTCCTCCGGATCTTAACGTTGAGACGAGCATGATCTCTTAGTAAATGTTGACTCGTTCATCGGTTGCAGAAGAGACTTGTTAAAATTTTATATTTTAAAGGGGTTCATTCTGGATCTTTAATTTTATATGAGACTGAACTGCTCGAGCAGGTGTGGACTTTAATACTGTTTGTGTTTAATTGAGATGCCCCGACGTGATTTCCGTCGTTTCAGATGGCACGTTACCAATGTTATTGCTTGAGCTAAAATATTTTCACGAGGGAGGACTATAAGTTCCAAACGAGTGTTCTTTGAAAATGAAAAAGTAAACGATGTTTTCTAAACGAAAAGTACCGAGTATTATAACTCCGTACTTGATATGATTGTTAACTAACATTCGGAGAATAGACTCAAATTTTTTAAAGCAATAACAATCGTTTCCTTTAATGTTCCTAGGAAAACTCGAGATCGTAAAGATGCATTCGTGAGAAATAATTCAACAAATTTTATTTCCTTGAGGAAATATTATAAAAAAATATCATGAAGTAACGTAAATTAATCACTTTAAGTGCTCCGAGCATGCACTGTTAGAAAGTTCAAAATTGCAATAGAACCTGATTGAGCAATCCAACTAGAGGTAGTTCTTTACATCCTTTAGTACAGGACTTGTTAATCTTGCTGGTCGATCGTACATAATTGTAATCAATGTGCTGGATCTTGTTTAGTTCGAAGGAACACGAAGTTTTCGTAAAGGAGGACCATGGAAAATCCGGTAGGCGTCTTACGGTCCCCGGTCCGGTTCAGCCTTAATAAAACGCGGAACAGTTCGCAAATATTGAGCGTTTTCGTTTACCTTCGTTTTGTTTATGTCTGTGGTGAAGAAACTACCCTTCGTTCCTGCAAATCCCCTGACGGATTCGAGGTATGAAATGAAAAACTAGCGGAACTTTGCCGAACGGTCTTCGTCCACGGAAATTTCACTATCTTATTAATGAAAGCATTTCGGGACCCGCAACTTCTAGCGACCAAGGAAAGGCAAGCTGAAACTTCGCTCCAAGGAATCGTAAAGAAAGATTCAAGCCCAGATAGACGCCGCGGAATTACGAATAAACTGAACCAGCTAATTCGAAATTCTGAAAACTTTTTTCGACTTTGCCCCCCGTGCAGACGTCTGAAGTGCCCGGAGTAAGAGGTATTAATGGAACATGCGGTCTATATCTACCCTATTGTTAACACTCTGTCATTTAGAAAATCGTTTGCACATTAAAATATTATATTTATTATCCTGTAAGTATACTCCTTCTTCCAAATAATTTATATACGGCGATAACAAATATTCTATTATCTATTACTAGAATTGAGGCATGGTGACAGAATAAAATTTTGAGCGATTGCTTTCAATGTTAGTGAACGATTGTGGACATGTTGTACAGACGTAGGGATGTATTAGAAAATTGTACTATTCTTCGATTCCAATTATACAAATAATTGATAAATCTTCTACCAGACGATAGCCCACGTTAAAAGGAACAACATTCGTCTGAAAACTTTTGCCCTATCTCTTATAGTTTAGTATAGAATAGTTAAAAAATAGTTAAAGTGAATTTAAGCAGCAAAATATTCGCATAATACATGCCTAGATATGCACTACATACTTCGGTAGTGCTTTAATTTTTTGAATTTTCAGGTTGGAGATCATTCCTTGTTAGTCAAATTATTGTAGAAAGACATACGTTTTCGTTTACCTTGCCACAGTTTCGAGCATGGAAATGTCAGTTCCGAATGAAGATTCAGAATCTAAATTACCTGATCGAGGTATTATATGTAGTGAATCTATGCCAGGAAGTAGTTAAACATTTTCTGCGAGTTCCCCACCAGCCGCAGCTGCTAAATCAACTTCTAATCCAGCCGGAAGCAATTCCGCTGGCTGGATGGTCGGAGCGCATCATCGTCCACGTGCTCGGGAACCAAAATTCCGTGGGAACGACGGCGGAGTTGGTCGATCGGCGGGTTACTTTGCATGGGAAAAAGATTTCGTTGTCCAGGACCGGTTTCCGTGAGTGTGCTGGATGCGCGTGGGTGGTAGTGACCGATAAAAAGAGAGAAAGAGAGAGAGAGGAGGGGAGGAGGTGGTCGTCAAGTTTTCCATACGATTCGCAGCAGCTTGGCCTTAAAGGCGAATTTTCCCGGGGATCGAAAGATATAAGGTGGTGGGACGGGACTGGTGGAGCGTGTTCAAGAAAAGGACGAAGGCAGGGTCAGGGACGCGAGCAAAAGCATCCTAACGATGCCAGTCTGGGAACGGGCAATGCGGAGGTACGAGCGAAGGAGTCGCAGAATGTTCGCAGGAATGGTGGGTTGGAAAGGTTGTAGGAGAGGAAGCGTATTACCAAATGGACGCCGGCGACCCGGCGTGTCCCTCGGGACCCAGGCACGGCCAGGAATACGGGAAGGTAATGGTGTCGGTTGTGCGCGCGTCGGACGCGCCAAGAGTCTGGCACCGTGCCCGGACATACAGAGCCCTTCCTTCGTGACGAGCTTGTTAAATTTATCGAAAGCGTCAAATTAGGAGAGAACCAGACTACCGGCCGTCCTCTCCTCACCTCCTTCGACCAATCCCACCTTCTTCCGCCTCGGCCGCTCCGCCTACAGTGCCCGTGGACACCGACGTCCTCCGACGACGATCTAACCGTGGCTCGCACTCCTACCCACCTTTCGGATCGACGAACGGAACAGAAACGCTCGATCACGGTGAATCGTCGTGCCAGGTCCACCTGATCCACTCCCTGGCCCCGCCCGCTCCGATGGGAATTCCAGTTTAAGATCGGGGAATGCTGAAAGTGAACGCGCCACGGACTTTCCGCCGCGATAGCAGCTTCGAGAGCTTACCAGGCTACAACTGCTGCCAGACCGTTCCCTCTACAATCCCTACCCCGACAGAAAATCATTCCAAGCTCTACCCGAGTACCGGGACCTCTTGTTGATGCGGCACTGATTTACCTCCTCGATTTTATCCAAGACTTCTTCGGGTACTGATAGGTGTTCAGCGACTCTTTTATTTTGAAAGTACGCGTATAATGTCAGTGGAGCCCTCCATTTGTTGTCGGTACCATTATCAGACTGATTTATAAAATAGATTAAGTTCCTTTATATTTTTTATCCCTTATGTCAATGCCTAGGGTTTTTCTGCAACATTAAATAATATTCTAGGTGTCGGACTTATATGTATCGAAAGTACATGAATTTATTTTTCGATTTTTCAAGAACATACACAAAATTTTAAAGACAAACTGGTAGTAGGTACCAGAATTGATTGTAGTGGGTTGAAAAATATATACGGAGTGTTTCTGATTTGATGATATAATTAGAAAAAAAAGTGAACGCGAATGTAAAAACAAATGGAAAATTTTATTCGGTCAGAAATTTAGTAGGAAATAGCTGCTACATGTCTCACCAGGGCCTACCGATTTTACTTCCTGTACCAAAGTCTATTAAAAGCCTGTATTAAAGTCTATTTTCTAGACAACGAGAGAGAAAGAGAAGCCTCGTTTGAAAACAAATTAAAAAATCCAAGTTTCTGACTTACTTATTTCCCAATGAATCCTGAAGTACGCAATTAAGCTGAGTACACATTGTTTAAACGGAACCCGCATGTATTTACCAAGATCGCGTAACATTAATCTTGAAATGATTAGGACCGAGAGCGGCAAGCTCACCGTAAACGTTTTCCCTTTTACACCGTCGTCCGGTTACGGCTCGTTCAAGTATGACACGTCTAGTTTAATGCCTTCATTCATACAAGTCATTAAATTACACCAACGCTGCGCGGCGAGGGGTGTGGCGAGTTAAAAAAGCCCAGAGGAAGAGACGGAGGAAGCATAAAATGCGGCTGATGTTTCGTTTTACGGTTCGCTAACGAACTCTGACCGTGCCACATTTTCCCGTGATTTATGAACACCGGCCAAGTATCGCGATTTTATTAATTAGTTCCGCGTTTTTAGATCGGCCCGGGGACTATCCTTCGCAGCGTTTTCCCCGTGGCGCGTTGCGATTCGATCACGCGAGATATTAATGTCGGTGTACGCGGCCCCTCCCCCCGGATCCTGCGTGTGTCCTTCCGCACTCGTTATTTTATAAATTATAAAATGTCACGAGCGAATAGGACAATGCAACTTGCCTGCACCGGAGCCGGTGGCCGGACCGGTCGCGATGATTTATAATAATAATTACACAGCTACCGCTCGTCCATCAATTTTGGCGTTGCTGTGTATTTTTAATGTGGATGGCCCCGTTCCAGGTAGCTGCACGAGCTCGTATATCACCGACAGTTTTGTGCAAGCTGTTACGAAGCGGCGCCCGCGAAATAAAATTTTCCCTCCACGGAATCGCAGTGTCGTAGAACGGCGCGCCCCGGCACGTGCATTGTTCTTTTTGCAAGCCCCGTCGGACACGTTGCATATTTAAATTCTGCCGAGTAATAACTTTATCGCAAAATCAAGGACTCCGGCCGTTGCCACAAGGGAGAATCGTGTTCGCACTCGAAATTATCGCGAGACCGTTCAGTCTTTCTCCACTCGTTCCCGTCTTCGAACAGTTCTCCCTTTTGTTACGAATCCGCGCAATTTCGCACAGATTCCAAATTATCGTAACGCGAACATTTCGCGGCTCGGACCAAGGCGATTCTTGCCAAGTTTTTCTACCGTGCACCGCGCTGTAATATTCTTCGAAAATACACGCTCGTTCCCCGGAATATAATTCCGCTCGTTTGAAGACCCCGTTAAAATTATGAATCCCGGTGATGTCGAGTTTCAGGTCGGTCTCTATTTTCGAAACGAGTTTATGTTCCTTTTCATGGAAATCAATTCGTCGAGGGCACGTCGCTCACCTGACCAACAACAGTTTGTTTAATCTTACTTTTTTTCACGTCGAATAGAGGTTTTTCAATTTGAGTGTCTGGATTATAATTTCCTGTTAATTTTGATTGGATTTCCGTTGTTTTCTATCGGCGAAACGATAGAAGCAAATTAACAAACGTCGATCAATCAGCTTCCGTAAACGGATAACGCCACGAAAATTAATTCGGTTTAGTTTTATTGGCAATTTATCTTGAATTCTCCCTAACACTTGTTCGATGATTGTGGTCCAACAGCAGTGAAATGTTTAGCAACCTAAACGTTAACATTATATAAATAAAAGAACCCTAACAGGTTCAATATTAGCGATCAGAAAATCCTATCAGCGTTCGCAGTGCTTTCCTGACAAAATTAAGCCGTAAAAGAGTATTAGGGCGAGAGCTATAATCACGATATGCAATTGTTCCAGCGCGATTAAGAGTCCACCGAACAGCAATAAAAACACTTTCGCCGACGATTTAGCGCGTGTTTTCGCAAAAGCAGCGCAATTATCGCCGACAGGCATTCATTGCCTCGTTGAGACCGTCGAGGTGTCTTGCCGATGTGATGGCGCGACTCGTTAAACTGCGCCGGAGGATACATCCATGATTCTGGACGACCGTATACTTAAGCTTAGCGTTATCGCTCAATCGCGTGATCGTGGAATCCAAGCCGAAGATACCAGAGTAAACGATCGACACGCGAGATCGGATCACCGGTTACACGGACGTCAACCCCCCACGATGAATGTGTTTAATAATCACCCGTGTTACAAATCTGGGTAATCTATTCTAAACTGGTTTGGTCATTCAGAAAAGCAGACTCAACTGATAATCCTAAGAATTGAAACTCCAGGAATACATCTCGCTTTCCTTTCATCCTGGGAGGCAAACATAATTATTCTAACTGTGTGCGCAAAGACGCGAGGGAAGAAACAGGGTTCAAATTTGAACATTCAAATTACGCTGTTATTTTTTAAGGTAAGCTTATATCAAATTGATACAAGTTACTCTCCCTTGATTCTTGAAAACAACCATAGTTGTGGGACCTGTATGAAAGGCAGTTCCAAAGACGAGTCAAAGACATCTTCTAGCTCATAAGTGAGCGAAGACGACAATGTATACTTCAAGATTGTCGTCTTCGCTCGTGTATGGGCTACAGGATGTGTTCGATATGTCTTCGGAGCTGCCTTCCATACAGGTCCCAAAACTATGGTGTACTTCAAGATTACGTATACTTCAAGATACAGAAGAACCAGGTTATAAAATCAAAGTTCCCCTGTTCCAGCTAAACAGAGGGTTGGTATCGTCGGCAGCAGGTGCAAGAACCCCGATCAGCTTCGCAAGAACGTACACAAAGGTAGCGGCTGGGATTCAGCCGTCGCGTCAGGTATTCCAGATTAATTACTCGCAATGATCGAGGAACGGGACGATCGAGGAGCGTACCACGGGGGCCCAGGTTGGCGATCAGCACATACCAGAGACCGGCGAATAGTCGCCGGCTAGCAATCTCCGTCCGGTGATCTTAATGAAATTCACGGTATCGTGGACGCGTCGATAAATGACCGGGGCGCGACAACGGTTGAATTGTCTAATAAGCGTTATTCGTGACAAATTACCGGGCCGTGATACGCCGGTATGCGAAGGTCGTCCGTGGGCCAGCAACGTTGGGAACAACGGTCGAGAAGAGGTTGAGAGGGCCGAGGTTGGTTTCGGTAACGGATTGTCGTGTAACTGGCGCGGAGTAACACACAACACGAAACCAGCCATCAGGATCCAGCGACTACAGCCTGGAATGACAATAATTGATCCTCCCATCCCCGGTAGCTTTCGTCCCCGTTTGCCTCCGTTCTTCGCGTTCTCGACGCTTCGCTCGTCTTTCCCTCTTCGTCCTGTACACCGGGGCCAGGTTCAACCCACCTCTCACCCCCACCGTGTCTCCGTTCATCGACGTTCAACCTCCCCACTTCTACCCCACTTCTACCCCACTTCTACCCCATACTCCCGCAGACACACCGGGCGTTCCGCGACGCTCTTGTACCTCTCTCGCTGGTAATTTCATGCTCGAACTGACAGGGTCGATGGAAACCACCAGTCAGAAGGATCTTCAGCCAAGGTGACGGCGCGTCATCTTTCATCATCTTGGCTGGCGAGCAACACCTGCCGCCATCGTTTCCGGCACCGAAGCCCTGATTTCGGAACCGTTTCGTCGGGCAGAAGATTTCACCGACCAAGTCTCTCCTTCTATTCTATTATCTTCTCTCTCTCTCTCTCTCTCTCTCTCTCTCTCTCTCTCTCTCTCTCTCACCCGCACACTGTCTTTTTGTCTCGCTCGTGCTCTTCTCTAGCTTGAGTTTCGTGAACGCGAAACGGCAACATGCCGGACGAACTTGAAAGACAATGGAGGCTCGGGTAAAGTGGAATACTTTGTTGTGATTTGTCTGTCAGTATCCTCGACAATTCAAACTCTAGATGCTACGTGCTCCGAACTGATGATATGGGCTGTAGAGACGGGCTGTTGCGGTGGATGGAACTGTTTGACAAGTTATCGAAAGTAAGAATTCCGAGAATTTGGGGTGGTTTTCTTACGAGAGGATGAGTGAAATTTGTAGTACAGATTGGCTTTGAAAACAGATTTAATACGTATTCCCAGTTTTGTTGGTGATCGTTCATAACGAAGGGGCGAAAACAACCCTTTCTTAAGTATCTCGGTAACCAGAGGGTGTAGAAAGAAAAACTTTGTTTTTATATACGTAGCTTGCATTCGCAAGTTCAATCGTGTAAAAACATTTTTGAAAAAATTTACATACATTGTATTGTTCCAAAAATTCTTACTGCGATATTCATGCTTAACATCGACATGGTCGTTCGTTCATGAATATTGTTTTATTTCCCCAAAACTGTCGCTTCTTTAATCGTGCCATATCATTGTCACAATGTATATTAATAAATTCTATTTATGCGTGATAAGAATCTTCAAGGGCTAATGCAAGATCGTTCGATACGAACGAACACTGAAAATAAAATATTATGTTCCAAGAAACTGTGAGTTTCTAAGGAACATGATCACAAATCGTGTTAAGATCGACAAGAAACAAGCTTACCAAGCATGGTACTTTCAGAGTATACTATGCTGCGGATAATCTCGTTGGGGATGATGTATTTGTGCTCGCAAGATCTGATTTTTGCCCGTTGATGCCCGACGGACAGCTGTAACGAAATTTTGTAACTTTACCGCGTTAATTACTGGGGTTAATCGAGTTAAGGGGCGGGGAATCGCCGGCGTGTATTTCCCGATCAACTGTGTTGTGTAATTCCCGAAGATTCGATAACGATTGAAGGTCCCGGCAACTTAGGGACGAGGCCCCCCGGGGGGAAACGCCGCCGTGAGTTTCCGAGAGAAGCACCGGCTTCGCTCTGTCTGCCGACGATACACCTCGTTACGCGGATAATCGCATTGTCAATTTTTTGCGAACGACAACCTGCTGGGACGCAATCACGTGGCCAGAGACCGAGCGGGAGGCACCGAAGATCAAAGATCAAGGAAACGGGGAGGAAGTAACGCGAGCTCCCCGGAACACGATCGATCAACTGCAACTGTGCGCTGCTGTGCTGGTCCCCGGGTTTTATGAAAAGCAAGAGAGCTCTCGCTCTCTCCCTCTTCCTCTGCCCCCCCTCTCTCTCTCCCTCTCCCTCTCTCGATACTATCGGAAAAGCCGGCACCCGAGAGACGTAAATTTCGAAATCTCTCCCTACGATAAGAAACACAGCGTGGCCCAGGATAATTTAAGTTAATTGAACGCGCCACAAATTGGCCTCGTAAAAATCCTACGAACTGCTATGAATAGACCGACGATCTTTATGCAAATCCTCGGCTGTCCGTGCCGTTTTATAGAGAGGAATATCGCGATGGGTTTCGAAAGCTAGAAATAAACGAAACATTTTGTCAGTGGTTTGACGAAGCACTCCTACCAACCTTTGTAAAGTCAACATTAGAAACGTATGATTCCTTTGTATCCTAGGTTCTCTTTAAATACTTTTTAAATATTTCTCTCAGACAAGTAGAATGCGTACCAAAGTTCTAAGTAATAGGAGAAATGAACAATATATACCGATCTTTTATTATGTGTTGGAATTAAATACAAACGGGTCGAATTTGTCCTCGAAGGACTAAATATGGAAACTAATTTTCCAGATGTAAATACAATCATTACATCCCTTGTTCCCTTACATCATGTTCAGCAGAACAACATTATGTCTCTAATCTAGCTGCCTCTAATGCTTCTAAATAACTGAAGGAACATCGTCGCGTTGGATTCCTGCATGTCGATCAGAGGAAGTTGCCACGTTCAGCAGTTCACGGAATCCAAGGAAAACAGGTCGGATGAAGAGCAAGGCAGTAATTCATAGGGCCGGTGATAAGTTTACGCGTCAAACTCGGTTAATGCCGGTCGCCGGAAACTGCGTCGGATGGCAAATAAATCAACAGTGAACCGAGAGTTCACTAAAAGGCAGAAACAGTGAGACCTATTAAGACTGAACAACCCCCAAGTCCGGAGCGGGCACGTTTTTTGCGTTTCAGATCGCTGGAAGAAACAATTCGTGCTGTTCAGAAAATCAATGCCCGTCGATGACCTTGTGATCTTGCAGGAAGAGAATGTGATTTGAAAATAGTTGAGGATTCCTGATGCTGTGTCGAAGATTAGGGGATTCGGGATGCAACTAGGGTGGAGGAAACAGTCATAGAAGGTTCAGAAATATCTGTAGACTATTTTGTATATCATACAATTTTGTTGTAAGTTCGGTAGGTTGTTCACGATTTAATTTAAAGATTTTGCGACGATGGATGACATGAACCGATAAGAAACAGTATGAGGATGGCATCGGCGCATCGGAACGGGCTCCCAACGACCAGCGATTTCTAACGACCCGGTCGATAAGGTCAGAAGCGTTTCTCGAGGTAAGTAGCGTCACGGATTTGCCACGGAACTTCCATTTTACGCCTATAATACGTCAGGGTGTTTGTGAACGTGGTTTGCCGCGGTCTCCGCTCGGTTCGCTTCCCGTTGGGGGCCAATACCTTAAAAGCATACCTCTTCACCCCGCTTAACCCCGCACCGACCTTTGAAAACACCCTCCGGAACAGTCACTATCAGATTCGTAGCCCCGACGCAAGATAATCCTTCTCTTACATCTGCCTCGAACCTCTCCCTCCCTCTCACACTCTCGACCCCTCCGTCTCTCTTTTCCCACCATACCACGAGACTGTAACCCAGTCTCTTCTTTCTCGTCGTCCCTTCTAACCTTACTGTTGAGTGTGAATCGACGGTTTTCGCTATCAACCCCGGCTTATTCGCAGTAGGTGGATCCAACCCTCCCGCAGACGCGTATCACACAATTTTTCTACTAGCCGAACCAGCTTCACGGACGATCGGTTCACGATGTCTACTCCACGCTTCTTTTTCTACCCTCGCCTGTCTGACCGTTTCCTTCTCCCTTCTTTTTTCACCCCGTTCTACCCCATTCTTTCTTCGGCTGCTAGTAGCCTCTCCCTCTCTTTCTCTTATGTTCGTTCTCCTTTACTTGTTTGATCCTACCGCCGCAAATTACGACCCTCCCGAGACGTCCGCCGCATGACCGGCTGCTATTGAGCAACCATTCGCAACTTTTTATTTCATTGAATACGTTAGACAAAAGGGGACCCGACTCCTTTCGATCGCTCCTTCTACGACCGCTCGATTCGTCGACTGCAATTAGACCAAATGCTTGGCCGACAGGCTTGGGATTCTGTGTTGTGTTAAATTGAACGGTTCCTAATGTACTTCACCCCTTCAGAATTAATTGACAGGACCTCTCTACCGGTTCCAAATTTGTGTTAGTAGTTGTAGAAATGGAAATTGTGTCCGTAAAAAGTGTTTCTTATATGGTACATGTAGATCCTCGGATGTTCGAATTAATCACTGTTTTACGTGGGGCACTTTAGACTGAATTGTTGTAGCTGGAATGCAATGCTCTAACTAGAATTTAACGAGAAAAAATTGCATTTTTAATTGTAAATGTTTTCTAAATACGATCCAACTGAATCGATAAGATTTTCATGGACTGTTATTACTAACAGGGTAAGTACTAATTAAAGAACTCCTCTTCGATGAATACTGTCTGTCCAAGTGTTGGTATTCAACGCGAGACCTTCAACGAGCTCGAACAAAAACGCTGAAGTGCAGAGAGAGCATCAACGTCGATTGGTCAGAAACAAAATTTCCATTAATTGTACCCAATTCCATCACGGCTGGTCAACTCACCGCATAAAAGCGATTTCCAACGCAACCAGGGTTATCGGCTGAATTACTCACCTGAAACAAAGGAAACAGAAGGATAACGATGAGTGATCGAATTACAGGAATCGGATCATATAAAATACGCCCCGTGTGATGCGTATCATCCATTATTCTATCGATACGTATCGAATAGTACCGAATCAATATGTTCCGAAATTTCTACGGACTCGCAAAATTCGCCTGCTTTTTTTACGCTCTATGAAGTTTTCAACATCGACAAAACACTTTATATTTCAATTTTCCATTCAGTATTTAATTAAACGCTAGAATCGTACAAACCATAAAAATAACGTTATAAATTATTTAGCACACTTATAAACGCACATACTGTACTAAAAATCGAGAAAGATCTGAACAATCTCATTTAACTGCTTTTAACCTAACCCATGCCGCTAGTTAAAGTTTACCTTAGTTTCAAGTGTAAAATGTCAATTATTACGCGCCCTATTTTGTTCACATTCGGAGAAAATATTCTACGCATGCATTATCGTAGAATGTAGTACACGAGTTTTTTGAAATCACAGTCACCCGAATTTTTACAAACCATTCCATTTCAAATTGCTGTCATTTCCGTAACAATCGAAAATTCCGAAAATTCATGTTCTACATTTTAGATAATATATTTCCGTCGCAAATCAACCCGAATTTTTCACTTCACGTGTTCGAGTACGTCGCAATAATCGCGGGCCGCAATCGATGTTTCAGGAAGTGACGTATGAAAACAAGCGAGTAACCCCGTAATTTTCCAACATTTTCACTTCGAAAAATTGAAACATGAAACTGTAAACTACATTTTCACGTCACAGAAAGTTTGCAGCTATTCGTTTTGCAATTACCTCTCAAAAAAATTCATGGGTGGTCAACCGCTTTTAATTCTTGATACTACTGGAATAATGCATTACAATCTCCCGCGATCTTCGTACGACTCGAACCCGAAGGTCGACGCGTTTTGAGTACTCAAACCCGAGTTTCAAAATGAGGTAAGCGTTTGCACAGCTATTGGAAGCTGCGATTCCCATTAGAACTGCGACTCCCAAAAAAGGGGACGCCGGGAAATGTACGCGGTTTAGTGACGGGACAGAATTTCGCCGACTACAAATTCAACTTCTCCGTAGACCATCGCGGAGACATTTTCTCAACTCAGCCAGCCCCCGCTGGTCCTGCAACCCCGCGAGAAACTCCAAGCTATTTTTACCGAAGGAACGGGGTGAGTGTCGTGGACGATAAATCATTCGAAGGTTCCACCTACCGCATCCACACTTCTCGGGAGGGGACGGTTTGGTTTTCGCAGCGTGGTGCTCGGTAACGAGTACCTTTCATTGCCCGCCAAGCAGGACGTTGCCGGGGAAAAGTTAAGAACGATTTTTCACCGTTAGCAGCGCCGCGCGCTGCCGGTAAATGAATACGAATTGATTCAAAGCCGCGTCCCGAATCGGCCGAGGCCGCGAGAGATCGTTTGTGCCGTCTCCCCTTTTGTCCGTGGGAAGACCTACATTCTACCATCCCCCAGCTACGTTTCACCGGCCGCTGAATGTACTCGGAAATTTGAAACGCGACCCGCAATCTCGCTATATTAAAATTTCATACCGGATGCGTGAGAGGCCCGGAATTAGAGAGAACCTACGGCCACGGACCATTCAGACGCTGCGAGCGCAGATGAATCGGAAGAGGAGGCGCGGGAGACGTCTTCGGGCAACCCTGAATTAGAGGAAGTGGTAATGGAGAGGTGTGACACGCAGGAAATGATTAGGAGAATGACACAAGGGTTTGTGAATTTCTACAATTTTTGTGGATTTTTTATGAGCATTTGTTTCTGTACACGATTTCGTGTGTGGCCGTAGAACATATTTAGGGAAAGGATCGAAGCATTCATGAATTGTTCCAATGTTTCCAATGAACTTGTTTACATTGCCTACATAAACTTGACTTAAATTGTGTCTAACAGACTTTATTTGGTAAGTGCGTCGAGCCAGCAGTTAAATGTTGTCCCTGTTTTCCTTGGAAATTCGACACGTGTCTCGTTCCCTATAACAGCGAGCCGTGTACTTTCATCGAGCAGATTGTTTTATTAGAAATACCTACAGCTGGAAACGTTTAGTCAGCGTTCTCCAGTCACATCACGTCTGTCCCACTTGTAAGTCACCCGGTAGGAAATCAGGAAGGGATTGTCGGCTGTCGTAAAATAACCAATAGGGTTCCCAGTGTGTCCCTGAGTTCTAAGCGATTCAAGTAGGTTCAATTACAGGGGGAAACTTTCAAAAGCTTTGGGAGAGAAAAATACTCCGGTTACGTTCGATGTAAATGGAACGCCTATCTTCATGGGCAGGGGTCCAAAGAATTCTTGTGATTCTCTGTAGAACGTTTTCTTGTATGCTAATAGCATGCACAATTTATTTGATCTTCTGTGAAAGCAACTAAAACAAAGAGCCATTCATTTTTATTCTCTCTCGTGAACAAATTCAATCATGGTCAAAAGAAAAAGATTTTATTTTACATTTTAAACTTGCATGGGTCCATCTCGTAAAAATTTCAATTAGATTGCATAACTTCGTACAATTATTAACAAAAACTATTACAACTTTATTGTCTCTGGCCAAAACTGTAGCGATTAAAAAATAGAATAGTGTCATTGTATTTCACTAGAATAGATATATTCTACAATTCCAGCAGCAACCGAATAAAAGTTCATGGTCCGATTAAATCGATTATATCGAGAAAGCTAATCCACGAGTATCGAACACCACGGTGGCACAAAAAAATCCAATGAACCTGCGAAACGATTCATCGGACCGCGGACGGAGTAACAAACGATTGCAGCGGCTGACACATTTCGTCGGCTAAACAGGGGCCGGGGAAAAATGTAATTCTCAGTGGCAATGAGACACGCGTGGAAGGGATTAACGATTCGGCCGGGACCTCGGCAGATTCATGGGACGCAGAAGTTTCGGTACGCGGGAACGATCGTCGTTATTCACTGAGGGGCGCAGGCGAATCGGGCTGTGGGGTGGTGGGAATTTTTTTAATGCGTGCCGCGGAATAATTAAAATGCAACTGGTATGCGCGTGACGGCCGAGACTTAATAAATCACCGGCATGTTGCGCGCCGCTGTAAAATCCGGCGCGGCCGCGTTATTTCGCGCGCGTGCCGCCATCCCATCGCGCACTGTGTCCCTCTAATGAAATTGTTTTCGTGTGATCTTGCGGTTCGGACGTATCTCTGGGTCCAACGACCGTTTCTCCTGCGAAACCCGATAGCCGCTCAGGCCAGAGGGAACGAGCCACGGGTTAAAAATACATCGTAATCTGTTTCCACGTTAGTTAACCGCGGCGCGCCGCGTAACGCGTTGCAACCGCGTTAATTGTCAGGTTTGGACGAGCAAAGAAAGTATCATAGCCGTTCTGCGTCGAGAGCCCGCGCCTCCGTGGAAACGCTCCTGCCGGTTAGTTTGACGTTAAATAAACCGGCGCCCTTTGACGTTCCATGGTTACGTTAAACCATCGGGTAACGAGCACGGCGTATAACTGCACGTTACACCCGGTGATCGGCCGCTAACGAGCCGCTTCTTATTTTTCCTGTGCTTTTGCCGCTCTATATTGATGACCAACTCGCCCCGGGGGAAGTGGATGACGACGATTAGGTCGGCTATGACACCTATTAGGGCAGTCGAGACGCAAGGACCCTTCCATCACCTGATCCTGCACGGTGAAGTTGGAAATCCGGAATAACGAAGTTGCGTCCAGTTTAAAAATCGTTACGTGGTACACCGTAACTTCGAGTTACGCGACTGTGCTTCACTTGATACGCTTTTGATGGTTTCTTTGTGGTCGTAGCTATCAGTTTAAAGTGCGCAGCAATTTTCTTCTGCATAGTTTGGAACACAGTCCTTCGAGATCGACGTTACTCCTCTCGTTGAACTTGATAGAAGCAGCTAATTGTTTAAACCAGGTGCCAATAAATTGTAATTTAACAACGATGAATTAAAATGGACTCAACTCTAGCCATCCCAGGATGAAGTATTTTATCAATGTTTCTTGCTCTTGGATGACAGTATGCAGGTCCATTCAGAAAAATCACTGAAGTTTTTGCGACTATTGACAGTACGTGAGAACTTGCAGAAAAACTGACAAAACGCAATGGAATTCTATGTTCAAAACTCTGAGTTGGTTGGAGCTTATCCGCAAACACGCACGCAGCTATTATGGAGGATGCACGAGAACATCGCTCACAATATCGGGCGATCTGGCAATGGAGAGTCCTGCCAATCTGTCCGTGGCAGCGTAGAGAAGCGGTTTCTTCTGGCAGGCGAGTGTCCGGCACCGGTAACGCGATATCCATTAACGAGGTATGTTTTGTCAGTCATCGAGCTGCGAATCCGCGTCATTAGCGTCTCCGTGACGATCTCCATCAGTCATCCTTACCCCTGGATGGCAAACCGAATTCGCAATGCGCCATTTCAGATTGATGGATCTATCCGTTCCTCGGTACATCCTTTGCCCGGTTCCCCGAGCGAAAATTCTCTCGGTATTCTCGGTCTGCCGGTTCACGCAGATCGCGCGCCCGCACCAGCAATCCAACGGCCATTAGTTATCAAATTATTTCGTTTACCGGGCTCGGACGTTAGGAAACGTTTATGCGCGTGTCACGATGATTTATGGGGTACCTCAAGGCTCTGCATGGTAGCGAGCCTTAGGCACATCCCCGGCCGACGCCATCCTTTGGAAATAATCGATGATGGAGAAATTATGTGGGTCGTGACTCATCGAACAGCTCTTCCGGTGATTTTCTTCATCACACCGAGCGAGGAATCATTGCGGGCGAAGGCTCTTCAGGATTTATCGAGCGTGAATCCTTCCCTTTTTGAAAACGAACACCTCCCGCGTGAAGAACATTTTCTAGGAAAACCTTTGTATGTAACGTAAACCGAAACCTGTCGAGCATTAAAAGTGACTGTCGCGTGTCGCTTTATGAGAATGACAAGATTGAGTTTATCCATCCTAGCAGCATTTATGGTTGGCAGTTGGTTGGGCCTTGATTGCAATATTGGTAAGCCAATCGTTAGAAATGTCGTCTTTTTCTGCAGGTGGGCCAACGATCATGGCCAACGAAGGCCCAACGTCGTTATAATACGAACGGCCAACTGGGCCTGCCGACATATTATTCTGATCTTTTATTTTACGGTTATTTTTACGGTATATCATAAATAATATACATACGAACAATGTATTTCCACAGTAAAAATTGAGAAAAAAGAAAAAAACTTTTACTTTTTCGAGAAAAAAGGATTAACTCGAACGTCCAATTAACTCGTCATCTTGCTGAAAGGTTGAGATTTCGTTTCAGGTTGAAAAGTTCGACGCAAAAACCTTCCCGCGTTTTGTTACTTAGACAGCATTTTAATATTTCCCTCGGATTTTCGATATTAGAAATAAAGCGATTTTCCTCCGGTAAATCTCTATCGCGAGTCTCTTCAAATTTCCCAACGACGAAGGCTGAACGCGCGCGGAGATTTTCCAATGCTTGCTCCTGCACACCTCGTCAATCTGTTATTTTTCCACAGGCGTATGAATATTCCCGAGCAACAGCGCGGAGAACCGTTTCGATGGTAAAAAGAAGCTCGAGCGTACAGTAAATAACGCTTCACTCGGGTAAGACGTGCAAATAGGAAATAACCTCTGACGGTGTGTCTTTCGAAAAAATATTTTAAATTCCGCTTCTAAGGTGCTTATGAAAGAGCGATCTTTTTAACCATGTCGTGTAGAATCGCTCGACGAGGCGGCTCGTCTCCGATTCGAATCAGTCAATTTCACGATTCCATTCTCTCTATTTCGATCGAAAAGATGCTCTTGGAGATCGGAAAATAATTAGCTCTACCGCAAGAGACACCGTTGTTGCTCTCCGATCAAGAAATCGAATTCAAGAATGTTGAAAAATTGTAGAACGAGAAATTGAAAGACTTCATATGATACCCAGAAAATGATTCGCGATGCCCTCCTGTTCTACGTTGGACGTTAGCTCAAGTAGCTCTAGTAGATCCAGGAATAGTGCACGATATATGCGACATTTCGCAATTATGTGAAGATGATTACCGAGGAATAGGCTTGTCGTAAAGTTAGTAGTTGGCAAAGGCGGAACTTGAGTCATGATCACGGTAACGCGATAATAAGAGTCTGATAATACATGGGCCGACAGGGAACTAAGCGGAATAGTCCATTAGGAGAGAGAATTTCGATGCAGGATGATCGTTCAAAGGAAGCTCCCAGGTAAGACAAACTTAGCCTGACAGCGGCCGATCAAAGTCGAGCGGGTGAGAGCCCAGCCAAAACAACCATTGTTTCCTGATAACGCGACAGGCTTGGGGCCTAGCAGGATCGTTAGGAGTTGTTCCCCTCTATCGGTTGGACCAGCAGCGTTGCTACCCCAACGTCTCCGGGCTACCCGGAGCCAGCCCGGAATCTTGAGAAACCTGGGACCAGCTACTTTACACATTCATGAAGCGGTATCAAAGGCCGTCAAGATCACTGTCTCCGCGGAGCCCCGACGGGAATTGAAGCGGAGCGTGTCCCGTGTGTTTGCGGTAACCCTAAAACGATCGATCACCGCCAGCCTCACGAGGTGCCAACCCAAGAATCGATGTCGTTCACGACGATACCGCCGCAGCTACGTACTTCTACACGTGTATCGCTGCCGGCAGTCGTACCTACCGAAGTCACCCGACTACCGAGCCTTTTGATTAATCGTCCCTCTATCAACAAGCCGCTCTCACACCGACCGGACCACACAACCGACAACCGGTGACCCAATATTTTCGGACGATGATAAACAGCTGAAATAATGCCCGAGGATCATTGTTTTTGCCCAATCTTAAGCAGAATTAAGACTTTTCACGTTTGTGTGTGACAGGAAGTCTCGCGTGACGGCCTAGTCCCAATGTTTACTAGGCTTTGAGATCGCACAGACCATTGCCGAAAAATTCCTTCCGTGGCAATACATGCCGTCGCGTGCCGAGAACGGCCCCACCAACGCACCAATAGAGGGGTAACCAATCACGTCACGATCCGTACTGTAGACCTCAGTTTCAGTACAAATCGTAACGTCGCTATCTGTGTTATAAAATAAAGAAATCTTCGAGACGTCATTCCGGTTCTGACTATAGCCACCTCCCCTACTATTTATCCTTCAATTCCTTCGTTCTGGTAACGCTGGTCACACGCTACATGGCCACTTTAGCCAATATTTCGTTACAGCCGAAAATGCGTGTAAAACAAGGTGTGTCCATTCCGACCAATCGGCTACGCATTCCTTTCACGGGACTTGTTACGAGCACGCAGAGTACGTCCCGAATTACTCATCCCCAATGAAACAGTGAAACGGCAGTGTCAAGTCGACTGTTCATTTGTGACTAGTGTTCATTTTTATTGTACAGTGTAATTTCGAGAACTAGTGAATTTAATTAAATCACCGAAGAAGCATAAATACTTTGGTTTTCATCTTTTACATTTACTGTAGATAATTCACGATGCAGATCTCATTCTTACGATTTTAACGAATACAACGAATCCTTTGCTGGTGAAATATTAATATATTATTTACCAACGATTACTTCATAATTTGTTTAGGTATATGGATCGTGTATCAGGATTTTTCAAGGTCACCTACAGTAACGTCGTTCAATAATTTTGTTTGGTATTATTACGTAAAAACAGATTTGTACGCTTCCTTTTGGTACAGCATAATTATTGAAAATCTTATTAATTGACTTCCGATAGATGAAATAAGTCTTGCTAGCTTCACGCGCATCACATTGTACCGCTTTAATTGTAACACCGCGTTTAAAATTGATTTGGCCTTCGCAATAACACGATAACACAAAAATAAAACATATACCTTAGCCAAGTTCCGACAGAAGAAGCTGTAGAGACCGTCCAGTCAACATCTAAACCGAGCTAGCCACTAAAGATTAATGCCGACGTTGATCCGAATAAATTAACTCTTGTTGGGAACGTTTTCGCTCATTGTCAGAGCGCTCACAATTAGCTATCGGCAGGTGCGGGACGGCTTAAATAATAGAGCAGCGAGCTCGCGGCTGCGGAAAGATAAATAGAAGCAGGGACGTCGACGGGGACAAGAGATAGAGAGCGGTAATCGAGCAAAGCTTATCGATCGGGGAGCGTTCATTGCGCAGGAATGAGAAATGTGTCCGACGCGATTAGTTTCGAGAGAAGACGTAAAAACGTCTCCGGCCGTCTCGCGAGCACATTGCGCGGGCGGTATTCCTGGCGCGATGAGATAATTTATTACCAATATTTTTCACCGGTGTGTTTTCCCGTCGTCATTTGTTTCGCCCGTGCTAGACGACCAAAGTGGAGGACGTTTATTTCGAGCGAGGACTCGCCCGGTTTCTTACGTCCTTAACCATCGTCTCCGCGCGGCCTCTTTGTCGTCGCTCGTCGACGACGGTGAGGGTGGCGGCGGGGGTCAACGGGGGTTGTTTCGCTCCGAAGAAGGGAGGAAGAAGTATTCCCGGTATGCGGTAGCCGGTTTGCTTTGTCCAAATTTTTGTGCCCATTTATCTACACGTTCGTTCTGCAATCCCGTCGTGGTTCCGTCGCAGGGGCCAGCGCCGACACCACCGCCACCCCTTGTCACCGGGCTTTCATTTCTAAAGCCAGCAAGCGCGTCTGACGAGCCTCGTTCCGTCCCTTCTACCCCTTCAAGCCCGAAATGCCTTTGTTTTTGCTGACTGCCTCGCGATAGTGTCCTAAGCGCGATTGCAATTTCCACTGGGTGGGTGGAATTTTTCTTTCTTCTCCTTTTCTCTCTCTCTGTCTCTCTCTCTCTCTCTCTCCTCTCTCTCTCTCTCTCTCTCTCTCCCTTTCACTTTTTTGCATCCTCCCCGCGACTCTTACCGTCACCCACTTCCATCGAATATCCTCCGCCGTCGGACCGACGAATTTTTTGCGTTAATGCTTCCGGAAAGAAAGTTCGGCTCGGCCTATCTCTGTCCTTTGTAACTTTTTCGCCCGTCCGCCTCCACGGCCCGTGGAATTTTCGATGAGAAATTCCTGACGCTAGTCCGACGGAAAAAAAAATGTGATTGTGGACGCTAGTTGCGATTTCCGTTGACAGGGGACCGTATGTCCTCTGGAGGATTACTTTTTCAGTCTTTTAACAGCAACGCGGATTGTTCTCGATATTTTTAAGAATAATCTGGGAATATATTTTAGTCGCGTTGCTTTTAAGGTGTAAGTTGATCGATGGTGAGTACACGTGGCAGATAGTGGGAGAGATTCTTAGATCATTCGATGAGAGGCGGTTTCTAGTTTTCCATAGTACTAGCGTGCAAGACTAGCTACATAGATGATAAGTAAATGCTAGGAGCGGTCGACTAGGCGCGGCTTTCAAAAGATTACCGATTAGTTGGATTGAGAGATTTGACGTTGGACTATTGCAAATGTCAATTTAAGGCTCGCATTCGCTGCCGGAATTTCTGAGATTTCGTAGATCATTTATTCGATGTGGTTTCACGAGTTTATCATTGACATCCAGTATTTTTTACGATACGATTCGCGCCGAGATAAATCAGCCCCGTTTTTCGTTAGTTGTAATTCAGGCGAAAACGACGGCACGTGACTCGCATATTCGCGATCGTCGAATAAAGCTTGGAGACAGCCCGTAATCGATGGTGGAAAGGTGCACACGCGTGCCTCCGCGAGTCGACGGTATCAGCTCGGAGCGCATAAAACAATTTCTCGGAACAGATCGCATAAAGTCTCACCCAACTGCCATAAATTTCTTTTCTTGGTGCGCTACGATGCTCTTCCAACTTTCAACCGTTTCCACTAAAACCTTCGAGCACCCTCGAGTACCGTGAGCTCCTTCGCGGTGTTCCCTCCGAGGATCGATCCTTGGAAGCATTCAAACAAAAATTATTTTCTACGGAACTCTTGTAATCGTCGACGAGGCGAGCAATTCCGGCGATATTTCAGAAGCTCCGCTCGCCGACGCGTAGAACCTCCGCTCGGTTTCACGGAGAAAATGAAGGAAATCTTTCCCCGAGAAGAAAACACCACGCTCACGTCGATAGAATGATTATTGTATCTTGGCGACGCTAGAGTTGATATTGCGACCTTTTGCGTATTCCCAGAAATCGCAGATCTACAAGAAAACGTTTACAGACATCACCATTTTACTTTTATTTTCAAGCAATCTTTCTTTCTATCTTTTAAATTCCCTTTCAAACTCGTAGTTTAATAACTCATTTGATTTACTTATTGTCATACACGTACGATATAACTTCTCATTTTCTAGTGGCCAGCTTACATCGTTAAACATCTATGCTAACTCCTACGAGGTGATCAACCTTGATCTCAAAACGGTACGTTCAAAAATATGCAAAGATATTTACATAACCATGGCTTCAACGAAACCTACAAAAGCATCTAGTCTGTGTCTTGATGCAGCTCTATCGTAAAATGTGGAACTGTCTCCAAAGTTTCATTCGCACTCATTTTCTTAATATCTTCGTCGATGTTCCACAAATTACTTTTCACAATTAAGGATCGAAGAATTGACGAATTATTTAGAAATAGCATAGAACGTTAAGAAAGTTGGAGAGGTGGAATACGGTGCACACCGTGGATAAAAATCTGAAACAATAGCATCAATGAATATACGGTTAGTGGAGAGACATTACGTACGAGGGATGAGAGAGAGAGAGAGCGCGAGAGAGCAGTTCCATTGTGAAGTTCTCTCCGGCGAGTTTCGAAGACGGTTTCCGAATGTAAATTGGGTTTTCACGCGGAACTTTCACGGTAAACACATTCGTATGGGGATCGTTTAGTAGTCGCGTTACCGTTCTCTAAACCAAACAACTGCGATTAAAGCGCAGCCAATTCTTTCACGGTCGAATGATAACGATGAGAGATCGTCCGATCGAGGCTCTTCGCCGAGGGAAACTTGAAAATTGCGATTCTTCGCGACCGAACAATATAGAAACGTTTTGAGCGCGTTAACACAATGCTCGGAACTTTCGCTATAAACCATTACCAACGATCATTTGGGGAGTAGGGGGAGGGGGGTGGCTGGTCTCGGCTTTCGGTATCTTTCAAAACCTCTATGTATCTGCTAATAGCCGAAGTTTCCCGCCGACATATTACCGTTTGACGTCAAATACGGGGATTGCCGCTATAAGAAGCTTTACCGAACGCGTTAGACGCTCGGTGAATCGAAAAATAAAGTGAAAATCGATAACAACTTACGACGGAAATTTCATCGTCGCTCTTATACCTGATCTTATTAGAATACCAGGCAGATTTTCAATACTTCCACGGTAAATGGGAAGTAAGTCACCGGAAACGATAACTGCCCCTCGAGGGAAATTTTTAATCTTCCAGGAAAATCGGGATCGCAAATTTTCTATCTCTGATAACACTTATTTCACCGTTAACCAATCGAATGTAGAACGTTGATAAAGAGAAGAATCGTTAATAAAAAGAATAAAGGCAAACGTTTCTTCGGCACTATTTCTGCGACTCGAGGTCTTGAAAATATTTCATCAGTAAACGGCGGATCTTACGCATTTACGATGAAACTCAGAACAGTAGATTTTAAGAACTCTGTGTTATTGCGTTCAATTTATCAGAATTATTAACGCATATATGACCGGTATTTTTACTCTGTAAGTAAATGCTTCTGTTCTTGTATATTTTAGAATAAATTGTGACTTCATCTTGCGTTGATATGTTCATGAATTGTTTTAGTCAATTTCGATTTAATGAAGGCATTTATTACATGCGAGACACGAATGTCTAATGCGATTTCGTTATCAGTAATTTTGTCGTTGGCGATCGACGATTAAATAAGTAATCATATTGTTATTCATGCGATCGGGTATATGTTAAGAGAAGAGATAAGTCTACGATGACAATTGATAGTATTGTTGTTTGTAACTAAGAGCAGCTTAGGTGATAACGAAGCTAGTCTAACAATATCCAGTGTGCAGATTGCGAAAGAATGTTTCGGGACAACCTAATATTTCCTCGGTCGCGTGAATTTCTTCGGGACCGTTCACGGGAACAGGGCAATGAAGTTGTCGAACAGCATATCAGCAGGAAGTAGTAGACAAAACACGATAAATCTCGTGCGGAACGGCGAGAGCGGTTGTTCATCCCCAGCCCTCTATATTCTCCTTGACATTATTAGAGCAGGAAGTCGAAGCCACTATCTCGCGGAACGTCCTGGAGGAAATCTCGTGTCCCCGGCAAAGAAATATTTACATAGCTGAAAGCATAGAAGGAAACTCTTACGGGCGGTTCGCGTTCGCGACGAATTGCAAATCAATGCAAATTCCGTCGCGGCCGCGTTCGTGAAAGCACACTCTTCGACGTTCCGCGCGCCTCGCCGGTACGGCTTACGTAAAACACTCGGTCGTTCGCGGTCGAGCGTTTAGTTAAAAAATCAATTAAACCACGCCTCGGCATTCATCTTCGTTTCTTCCGGCGCGGCGGCGGCAGCGACGGCGCTATCTCCGCCGCCTGGGCGTCTCGCAAGTCAAGCAATCTTCCTGATAACCGTCAATATCTGCTATCTGGATTATTAATTTCATAAAGTGCCGTGTTTCGCTTCCAACCCCGGGTAAATTTATATTCCATTAAATGCAGCTTTCGCGTTGCTTTCCAGGCGTTCCATGACTACACTGCCTCCCTCCCCAAATCCGCTCTCCTCTTTCCAGCCTATTATTTCTTTACCTCTTTAACTGCTTTGTTTCTTACAGCCACCCAAACCCCGTCTCTATTTCATTTCCAAGTTATCTAGTGAACCTTCTCTTCCCTCGTAACAACCTTTCTCTATCAGACATCCCCGTTTATCCCCGACCAGGTGGGATGAAAGGGACGCAGGTACACGGCACGTAGGATAAGGAGACAAAATCCACGGCGAAAGAGCGCGACGACGTGGTTCGAGTGGAACGGGGATGGTAGAGGGCTTGGAGATAGCGCGTCGTTTGCGCTATCAGTGCACTTAAGATCTTGCGGCTGGAGAGCGACGAGAGAGCCGAGGGAGAGAGAATGAGAGAGGGAGAGAGAGAGAGAGACAGAGAGCACTGAGAAACCTCGAGGTCGTAGCAAGTGCTCGGCGACCGTGGAAACGAGCAGGACTATGGCTCGTAGTTGCGAGCATCGTCGTCCTCGTCGTCGTCGACGTCGTGGTCGTCGTAGCCGTCGTTCGGGACGATGGTGTGGCGATAGGAAACGTTGGAGATGGCGGCGGTGCCGATGGTGGTGCAGCAGGGTTGAATATTCATTCGCGTTACATATGGATCAGCCCTGAACGGCATGGCTGGAACGAGCTAAGAGGAAAAGAGTGTGGCTAAGCGTCGGGGAGGGTGCGCCTCGCCCACGGATTCGAGTTAAGAGCCTGAATATTGCGTCCTTCGTCCTTCTTGTCCTCGAACGATCGGTCGGCCAGGTGCTGCTGCGCCTCGTCCACGAAAAAGGAGAATGATCACGACCACCCCTTGGCCGAAGTATGCAAAGGTGTCTTTGATAAGAACGCCATCCCTCCAGCCACCTCTTCTTCTTCTTCTTCGCTTCTTCTTTCCTTCTTCTTTTTTCTTCGTTCGTCTTCCTTCTTCTTTTCTCTCGCCATCCAATCGCGACAACACCTGCCAACGTTCCCCCCTTCCCACCCGCTCGGCTTCGCAGGAACGATTAACATATTCCGCAGGAATTAGTTAATGTTTAGTTGGTTTTTGGCAGCGACGCCTCGAGGAGTCGTTAAGCTACTTGTTGGGGAATAATGGTGGGATAAATTAGATGGAAACCCCGCAGCTCGCCAGACAATGGGGACCCGGGCTGTTTTGTATTCTATGAGATTGTGGTTTTAGAGTCCCGACGGACCAACTGTGTAATTTTTGTTCCGCGGAAACTGAATATTCAGGACGACCGTGCGAATGCCAGATCCCCCGACCTCCCTTCCTCGACGTCTGGGACTTGTCTTGCCCCGTGGACACAGGTGTTATTTATTCGGCGGCCAGGATTTACCAGCGGTTCCTTACGACTTTCCGATGTATCTGGGGAAGCTCGCTGGCGTTACAACTTGCTAAAATCAAATTACAAGCGCCACAAATTGGTACTCCGTAATCATTTGCAATTATCAGACTGTGAATGTGCAAGATAAACATTGTTTGTATCAACTGCAAGAAGCAGGAGCCAAGTACACATTTCGCTCTTCATTTAGTAATTTTAATAAGCTGGAACTGATAAATATGGTACACTTCTACGGTGCACCCTCAGATCGTTAACCCTTAGCACTCGAATGCCGGCTCTGGGGAACAATAAAAATTGCTACACCATTATTGAAAATATTGTTGACGCTATAAATTTGTTTGTATTTAATAAATTACTGAACATTTAAGTACTGTATGAGGTATTATATAATCTTTATATCAATAAAATGAAAATATATATAATGGAAATATTCCAGGTCGTCAGAAATGTTTATTATCGGAATGAAAATAGCTCTGGTATTGCTCTCAACATTCCATGGGATTTGGTGATTTCTTCAGAGAAACATGAAAAATGGTTGAAGAAGATATAATAAAGTTGCTCGTGTAAAAATCCTTTCTACCCCAGTTAACTTGTTTAATTTTTCTATAATCAACTCGGAAAGAACGTTGATAAGTCGCCACTGACTTCGCAGATAAAAATGGCCCTCGACAACGAGAATTACTAAAATAAAGTTTGCAAAGTTCGCCGATAATTAAATCGAAATTTTGAAAGGCCGCGTGTCCGCGGTTATTAATTCGTCTTGCTACATTGTCGCGACAGGTCCCGATCCGATCATCAACGAAAAAGCACTCGAGTTTTCTTTTCAGAATCAAATTGGAATCGAAGGGCGATAATTACAGAGACTTAATGGCCGCTTTAAATACGGACCATCGTCGATCCTTTCTGTTCTCCCGTTTGGTGGTGCAACGAGTAATGTAAACTGACTGACAGACGAAGGAGAGACCGAAAAGGGGTTGGGACACACAATGGCTTTCGATGCCTGGAAGGTAGACGGCAGAAGGAGCCCCGGGAGCCAGTAAATGGATCTCCTCCGCATCCCGGGACCGGAAATGAACGAAATGGCCGCTAAGCGAAAAGGGTTCCCTTCTTTGAGGCTTCGAAGCGATTCAGAGATGGACGCAATGACTCCCTGATAACTGTTGCGGTGTGAAAACAGAATTTTATTCGAACGCTGCACCCGTGGTTACCCATCGATTATTATCCGACGTTTAATAGACTTTTTTCCCAGGCGCATTCATCGATGCCCCCGTCCTCGAGGACGCTCCCTTGAATTTGCAATTCCACAGCGGCAAATAATTCTTCTTCGCAACGCTTCGTCATATTCAGGAATTATTTCGTGCATTAGGTCGTAAACTAAATCCTTGCGTTTACGATTCCCGGGGAAACCAAGGCCATACTCCAGGATCTTTTATGCGGTCATTCGCTTTTTGCTCGAACCGGCGCGGCGCGCAGTTCGAAAGTATAATTCGGCTGGAATTACAAAGTTCGCGTTAGCGAAATTCATTCGGATGTATCAAACTGATTGAGGGGTAGAATCCATGAAACGAGAGGCTCGGTTTACGGCCGAACAGGATAACTCTGAACACATATTTGCTAATTAATTTTTACGTTCAATTCGAGGCATGGTTCAAAACGTAAAAGAATAAAGTTATTTTACCACGAGTGGGAACGGAAGTGTAAAATGATGTAAAAGAATAATGAAAGGGCGGTATCATCTTATGAAAAGCTCGTACTAATAATCGCACAACACGCAATTAATCATGTTTTCCACGACACATCGATTTTCTGGCTACTTTCCCCAAAGAGCGCTTTTACCGATAATACTATTAATCACTTCGAACGGTAATAAAATTTTTGAACCGACAGAGATTAGGGTAAATATCCCTTTTCACGAGGCGCCGGGAAAAATACATAGATGACAGTCATGTTTCAAATCAAGCTCCTGGCTGGTCCGGCGATCACTTTTAAGATTAGACTGTTCGTTTTTCATTCGGTGCGAGCACGACCAGTCGTTTTATACATAAAAAAGGGGGGCGATAATGACTACAATAAGGTCTGAAGATGATATGGCATTAGCGTCGAGTACGATGGCTCGCGTATTTGTCAATAGGTGGCTGTTAATGACAGGGCGCCGTCCCCCGTCTCGTAATCCTCACCGGTCTCGCCCCTGGTCTGATTCACCCTTCTCTTTGCTGCTCCCTCTCTTTCTCGCCACGTTGCTGCGTCCCTATCCATGCTGACCCCACCGAACTAACTACTTATCCGTCCGCTTATAATCCTTCTAGGTTTCAACTTATTAATTATGCCAATTTGAGGGACAGCTGTCGAAGCAATTCACGCAGTCACCACTCCCTGTGGAACAAGTACGTCACTTTAGCTAATGGCCACACAGATCGCTTGGCCTGCTTCTAATACGTTTCGAATAAGTTGTCCAACAGATTCCAGAACACTATGCATCTCTGCATTGTCAGCTCCTGTTATTACGAAGTCGTGAATCACTTTAAATAAATTAGTAAGGCGTGAAACTAGATGAACTTGGATTCCGACGCAGGGACACGGTGAATAGTAATCTATTAAAACATTTACAAAATTCCTAGTCTTGCTCTTACGACTTTCAAGTTCCTCTTGTAATTTCCAAGGTTGTAATACCTCGTAGAAGAAAACCAGAACTTTTGTGATCGATGTATCAGAGTCGTAATCCCGGGAACTTACATAGCCACTTTCAATAAATGTTTCGACAGTCTTTCGTTTCGGTACGACATTTTTCAAAATTTACAACGTTCAGCACCAACATTTTTAGACAGCCGTACGAATCACGTGATTTTTAGCTTTCTCGTCTATCAGTCAGGGTCGTAATTCCCCGACGGACAAAATCAGGCCACGTAAAATCGATGAGTTAACGCCATACTCCCCGAAACTTTTCCATCAACCTAATGTTTGCAACTAAACTCTCAAGATTTCATCGGTAAATTTTCCGGACTTACGCGGCTTATCGTCAAAATATTTAGTCGATTCTATAAATCTTACGACCCCGAACTTTCTCATCTACCTTCCAGACTCGTAATTCCCGGTACAGAGAAAATCAGGACATTTAAAATCGATGAGTTAGTGTCATAAACCGAAGGACTTGCTTAGCAACTTCGCGTTTGCGAGCGAAGTCTCGCGTTTCTGCGTCGGATTTCCCGTGTGTGGGGGGAACTGGGGGGGGGGCTGGCGTAAAGCAAAGTGTTACAGGATACAAGACGCGGGTAGCGATAAAAATCAGGGATGGGATTGAACGCGAGGCAATAAAGCGTGTTCGCGCAAGGCTCCGGAGCACGCGCGCGTGCTCGCCGTCACGCAAATTCACCGTGACAGAAATTCGTCGGTATAAAACTAAATTGGCAGTGCTCAAAGGCGGCTGTCGGGGCGGTTCTGTAACGAAGGTAACCGATGAAGACGACAGGATGAAGACAGGGGCCTGGTGCGCTGGTAAGCAATAAAGTTACGCCTCGCGGCGCACCGGGGTATCATGCCGCAGAGGGCTCTAAACATTCTGCGCCGTCTATAAGGCGTTAAGCGCAGCAGCTTTATTGCCTTTCGGCCAACCAGGACCGAAACGAGAGGTGCTTTTATGAGCGTGAAGCATAGGCCCTCTGTCCTGATACCGGTTAACTTTCGCGATCGTTATCGAGGCTGCACCCGCGACCGTCATTGTCTCTGCTAACGACAGAACAGATGCAGCAAGGAGGTTTCCACCTAAACGAATCTCCCTTTAGACGCATTCCACTAAAACGAATTTATGGGAGGTCGCGTTTAACGCGTATGCCGCACAGAAATTCCACGGACCGCCGATTACTTGTTGCTACACCGCATTCTGCCGATCCGCTCCACCATTCTGCAAGCAAGCTTGATTTCTGATGCTACATTGTTGCGTATACGAGAATTTCTGATGATAGGTAGCATCGCTTGCTCCAGTTCTTCGACTATGCTGGGGTATTCCTATGAAATTCGTGAACTGAAGCTACCCTTTCACTCTGAACCCAGAATACATTCGTGCGTACTTTTAAGACTGTACATTTTTATGTCGTGTTTGTTAAAATTTCTGTTGGAACGTGTTGAAACGAAACATTTACTCTTTGTATCGTGTCACAAGGAAAATGCGTTTGTTAAGGTGTTGGAGAGTAAGAATTGTTTGTATACATGCTTATATGTACATTAGAATTAAGCAAGCCAATCTAGCAAATCGAAGCCAAGGGATTCACGAAGGCTGTGCATCACGGCTAAGGATTTCTAAATAGTGTAGTAATAAATTTACAATAATTTCGTTTAGGATTATAATGTAAAAAAGAAGCTTTAAGCCTGTCCGAGTGAAATTGTCGGTTCTCAAGAGCTCTCGCTTTCTGAGGTGCAGTTGCTGATCACATCGAAAAGTGGTAGGGGTGGTAACCGTTAAATAAAAGATGCAGTTACTCATGGATTTTCGAAGGGCCATTAAACAATCTCCGGTGTAGAAATCGTTAAAAATGCAAATGTAGGTAACAGCGAGGGGGTTCGAAGTGTTGCGCATTGTCGCCCCACATTTTCCTTAGGTTAAACCGAGCGATAATCTAACTGCGTAAGGGTAGTGAGAGTCGGTATCGTTTCGAGCAAAGCACCGGCTGTAAATTCCCACGTAATCTTTTCATCGCGGCCGATAACACTGGCCCGTGGTCTTTCCGCATCGGTGTCAGATTAACGCGTTACATCCAAGGGAGCCACCACCTCCGCTCACCCCCCGAGGGCTAGCATTTGATCAACGCCGTTTCTATACTTATCGCCATCTACCGCCCCCCTTTGTTCGCGGGGGCTAATGGAAATTAGAGTACGTTATAAAATTTTCATTTCACACCTCGGGGAGATAAAGGGGACGGACAGACAGCGTCACACAGCGGCCGATTGTAAATTAAACAAGTGAAACGTTTACTGTCCACCGACCGGCCCGCCGCGCCGTAAATTAAAATGAAAGGGAGCCATCGTAATTGCAGCATTACGACTGGTTAAAAATTAAATTAACGGCGCCCTCCTCCCTCCTCACCGCCAATTAAATACACGACGAAGATTGCAGAGCCGGCCGGGCCGTGTCCCGTTAATTGAAAATGACAGGAGGGAATACAATTTTCGTCTTTTTTCTCTTTCTCCTTCCCCCCCCCCCCCCCCTTCACCGGGTTGCGTCGAATAGTTCTGAAATCGAATCAACAAACGAGAACGATGGAAAGTTTGATTCGCGACTCGGCTTCTGTGCCCCGAGTTCAAATAACAGCGGGGAAACAGATCCTTGAATCTCAAAGACTAAGTAAATTCGCGATATCGAAAGTATCAGCGAAGTTTATTAATTCCCCGGTCGAATTCAGATCTCGCGGAAAATTCTTCGGCGTAATCGTGAAGTCCGGCGAAGCAACTTTATCAACTAATCAACGCAGTTATCGAATCTGTTTCCAGCAACAATTACTACACTCCTCCCCCCCCCCCCCGGACCTCTATTCACAAAGTTATCAATTAAACTACCGTTCGTTTTTTTACAATGAAGCGTAAACTTTATATTGCAGATGTTAGAGGAACTTTAACGGCACAGCCATCTCGAAGCAGAATGAATAGCAAGCTTGTCTATAAAACGAGCGGGAGCGTCAAGATGACTGCGCGTAAAATATTCCGGCAGGTAGAACATCTGATCCAAAAGGGCGCATAATTCTCCGCGAGACCTAATTACTCTTAAGAGATGAAACGGAAGCAAAGGCCGCCGTTCTTCACCACCTCGAATTACCGTGCAAGCCGTCGGATGGCGGCAGCAGCAGCGTAAAAGACTATTTTATTTATCCTCCACTCAAGCCAACGGATTGCGGGTCTTGTTTTTATTTGAACCCGGGTTCGCCCGGTTTTCGCATTCGGTAGAACTCGCTCGGTTCTGGATCATTCTTTATTTCCGACTTTTGTCTACGGGAGATCGTGCATGCACTCGTTCCCGCGTTCCCTTGGTTCATCCCACCGCGGCTTCCTACGTTCCTCGCCGCTATCCGCCTCCTGGAAAACTTTTCGCGAAACTGTTCAACTTCCCGGTAGATTCGAACAGTCTTTTTGGTCCTTTCGTGTGCGTCCGTCTCGGTTATACGAGGAGAGCGCTAAAGAGAGAGGTAGATAGATAGAGAGAGAGAGTAGGGGGGTAGAACGGCTCGAAAAATGGGGTCTGGATGGTCCATTTCAAGGGTGGCAATGCGCTATTTAAATGTTTTTGCGCGCACCAGAATGAACGTGTACTCCCGACGCCGAAACAACGCGGCGTCAGCATCGGCGTCGCGACGAGAGCAAGAAACGGAAAGACTAGAGAGTTGCCATCTCGTGTTCCCCGTCTCTTCTTTTTCCGCTGGCGTTCGGTCTGCGGGGAAAGAGCGAGATACACGCGACGACCGTTGTCACGGTGACGCGGCAATTTTCTCGTCGCTCATTTGGACACGCGAAATTGCTCGACGAAGTTATTCAATTTGTTTTTATATTAGCTTAAACATACACGTGAGATGGGCCCGCTCTCTCCTTCTCTCTCTCTCTCTCTCTCTCTCTCTCTCTCTCTCTCTCTCTCTCTCTATCTATCTCACTCACTCACTCACTCTCTCTCGCCTAGAAAACGAGCTGCCCGGTAGAGCATTGCCAGGACGCACCGCTGGAATTTCCGGCAACTCTTCCTTTTCCGTTTTTCATTATTGTTCTTCTTTTGAGGATTTTTTCCCCTCGCTTCTTCACGTCCGCTTATTTTCGAGTCATCCTGTTTCCGCACCTTTGCAGAAACGAATTCAACGCTTTCGCCCACGTTCATTGATTATACTCTCGTAGCTTGTTCCAGCAGGGAACAGAAGCGGCTTTGACTTTTAATGGACGAATAGGGGAGACCGGGGCTAAAAGTTCGCGGGGCAAGATGTTCCGATTATTATTTATAAAAAAGGAGAAGTACGCTCGATTCGTTTTCAGTTGTTTTTGTTACGAAAGTTGGTAAAGACACTCTGTCGTTCATTTTTGTGGCGTCCGCGGTACAGTGGTGTGTGTCTTTAACGAAGGCTTTGTTACGTGCCAGGTAAGTAAATATTATTGGATCCTTACTTTTCATTGTATTTCGATTATTTAATATCGATGTCACCAAAATAAACATAAATAAATCATTATTATTTACATAATAGTGTTGTATCTCATTAAAGTTTTAATTATATTAGCAAATTTTATTCCTTAGTAAGAATTTGCCCCACAACGGAGCAAAATGTTCCGCTTCACCCAAAAAATATAAAAAAACTGTTACAATATTTCAATTTTAATGTTAGAATTTTAAGATACAATAACTTTAACGATAAATTACTAGTTAAAGACGACCATTTCTATACTATTTCTACGTCATTCTATATGTTTCTTCAAAACCTGGTCTTGTAGCCTTGGTGTCCCCTACGGCAAAAAGGAAAATGATGTGCGAGAATTCTAATTCGCCGATTAATGTAGGGAACGTGGGGAATATAGGGAATTTGGGGCTCTTCAGGAAGGTGGAAGGATCTGGAGAAGGTGATCCTAGGCGATTCTAGGGAAGTTGGAGGATCGTCGGGAAGTGTGTGGGGTTCAATGAAGGTGGAAGGAACTAAGCGAAGGTAGGGAATCCTAGAGAATCTAGAGGATCCTAGGGAGGGTCGGAGCATCTACGGAAAGCGGGGGGATGCAGGCAACGTGGAAAGATCCACGGAAAGTGGGAAGATCCACGGCAGGCGGAGGTAACGATGGTAGATCAATTTTTAAATTTCAACACTGCTTTTACAAGGATCGTACTGACCGCAAACTATGCACGCGAGTTAATCTGGATGTAAAATTGTGTCACCCATTATCGCAAGGCTCTCTTTAACCCGAACAAAGCTTGTGATATTCGATTAGAATTTTTCTTCGATTCAGAGAACCTAACATTGTCTGCAGAAATATGAATTCCAATGAAAAAGCGGAATAATCAGAATTCTTTTGCTCCGTGCGCCGTTCCGTTTCAAAATTTATCCAACGTACGTTTCTCGCGGATTATGTGCATTTATGAAACGGAGGAGGGCAGCGTGGGAAAAAGAAAAAGAGCAAGCTAGAAAGCGGCGGGAAAAGGGAGAGATCCGAGTAGCTTTCAGGACGAAGTCCTTGTAACGGCTGGCCGGGCAGCATATTTTCTCACAATTCGAGGATCTTCTGGAGACGAAATGGGATGCCTGTATTTTATTACCGTTCCAACTATACGTTTCGCGAAAATGGCCGAATACCCTGTTCTTTCAAAAACGTAACTAACGTTGGCTTAATTTCTAATTTTATTCGAACCATTCTCAAAAGTAAAGGGAACTCGGACACAAATATTCATAAATAAAAGTATTTCGGATAAATGTAGTATTTAGAAAAGAATAATGTTGGTACGTTGACAGTTCTACGGCGCAATGTTAACTCGTAAACAGATAAAGAATTAATTTCGTGCCGCGGTACAAAGTACGACTCGAAAGTAAGCCTGTCGAGACGAGTTTGTGGTCGTTTTTCTGGAAAAACTCTGTCGACGTAATAATACCGCACTCTTTGCTACTACCACGCGTGGCCTTTGCTATTATTCAAAAAGTACTTAAGCCGATTTCGCGGTTGTGTTACCGGGAGAAGGGTAATACCAAAGAGATACTCGTTGACCACATCGCAGTAACTTTCGTCGCAGTTCGCCTCTCTGTTTTCGACCTTCTCCTTTTGATCCTCTACATTGCCGTACAACAAAACCAGTCGAGATCATGGAAGCCTTTCAGTGGATTTTCAAAGCATACTTCGTTTTTAATTAACATTTTTTCCAAAACAATCGAGCTTTAAATTACGTTTTACCCAAAGAATTGTTCAATTACTGCGGTTTTTTCACTTCCATTCTCCTTTGAACACTGTCGTACCTGCAGTTCGCTAACTGCACGTATTGTTCCAAGAATGGACAATCAAAATATTTAGACAAACTACTTTCCAAATCATACTGCAATGCACATATTATTGTCAGAGACGGTTTATATTTGGAATTGAAGGAGGAATTTTGTTTCGAAGAAATCTGCAAGAATACTAAATGTCACGTCAGATTCGACGCAACCAGTGACATTTTTATCGTCTTTTTCAGTGACTTTGACAGTGTAATACGTGCCAAGTCTACTGCACGATGTTTGTTATGCAAACCGTAAGCATTTGAACAGCGTGTCGAGAGCAACGGAGTCCTGAGCAGAGTCTCGGATGCGACTATGGATCCCATGATGAGGCAACGGGGACTAGAACTTATGCTGCAGAGTTAGTGCAGAGTTAGTGCATAGTTACTTCCGCTATTTCACACTTCTACGTTCAGTCAGACTTCTTTCTAATTTTTCTGCAACGTCTCGATGATCGGACAAACTTAACAAATTTTCCAAGAATTTTACAATTGTTGAATCTACAAGTACAACAGATCCTTGTATTATATTTTCTTAGTTGGTCCATCGAGTATGAACCGATTCCATCTCCGATCTGTGAGCTTGAAACCTGCACCTCTATTCTATGGTTGCTTAGTTTAATTATTTTCAGCAGGCGAGAGAACTAAATTCCAACATTATTGATTCCTTGCAGGTACTTCTGCAGTCCAGCTAGCTCCCGAAGTAAATAGATTCAACGATTTTATGCAGAAGGCTAAATAAATATATACTAGAGATGGTGCGAGCAACGCCGGAAGTTAGAGAACTTCATTCGACTAGTGCTATTGGAACTTTGAAAATAGTCGGAGTTCTATTTGCTTAGGGCACTGTTGAAATTTTCTAAGTCCCATCTACTCTAGTATTTTGCCTCAACTCCTAGCGTCGTATTAAAACTCCTCAGGTACTTACCATTTTATTCCCATCGCGATATAAACCAACTTCTTCCAATTTTTACAATTCGATATTGGAATGCATACTCGATTTGATTTCGTTCGGAGACGTTCGAAGAAACGATTCGCACAACGCTTCCATCAGCCAGTCAAATAACGGGAATTTTGAAAGTATTTTAAAGATTCTTTGAATCTGGCACCTACCTGAAATTTCGCCGAGTCCCATCTTTGTCACGTCTCAGGGATACTCGAAATTCCGTACACTATAAAGTAAAGCAGCGAGAGTTCTTGGAATTTAGAGTATTCTGTGAGGCAGGTAGCAGGGACTCTGAAATTTTATCGAAAATTGTGGATGACGTATAAGATTCGGATATATGGGACGAGGGGGTGGTACGGCTTAGAATATTTTAGATTGATGTATGAATATTTGGTAATGCGTTTCACTCCATTGTCGGGTCATTTTCCGAGTTCCAGTCTCTTGCGAGACACCTAGAATCTTTCTCGAGACCAATTTTTGCAACAACGAGCTGTCAGACTTCACATTCCATCCATAAATAATTTTCTCGCTGCAAGATACTCGCAGGGGGAGCGAGACCCGTCGAAAGAATTCGCGGCACACAATCAATTCTGCAACAGCCACCGCCATTTCCGTTTTCAGACCGCGCAGATACGCGCAATATTATCTCGCCGGCGCATGTAGCCGCCGCGTTTGCACCGCAATAAGTGTATGTTCCACCAATACGGCTCAATCTAACACACGCGTGTCCCTTTTCGCGGTTGACCCAGATCAGGCCGACGGATATGTATTTTTACGGAGCGGCGCGAAATTGAAGGAAATAGGACCGGCGATGTAACGATTCCGTTAAATACGAATTTGCATATAATGCGCACGTAACGCGGGCTGAAAATTTCTCGACTGGGCCCGGCTCTCGCCAGAGACACCGATACCAATCTACATAAATATTTCGAAATATCGCGTTACCGTATCGAACGCGCAACAAGCTATGCAGACCGAGGCACGCGATACTTCGACTTCTATTTACAAACCCAAGAATCGGCGAACTTTCAATCGTAAACTAGCATTGCGATCGAATATATTTCTCCCCAATTAAAAAATTATTTTGCTGGTACACCAAGCCACTGAAAGCTAGCTACGAGCAATTCATTTCAAATTGTTTCTTTGCAATTGTTGAGATTATAAAAACGTACTGGTGCGTGTCTCTCATCCAATGTATTGATTAGATTGTGAATTTGATACATTTCTGACAAGAACGAGAAACTATAAGAAACAAAGAAAAATGGGCATTTTGTACTAAGATCAACAACCCGCTAACAACATCGACTGAGAGCGATTAGTTCAATGACATACTGCACCGAATGTCACGAGATGCAGCAAAGAAGATGGGACACTCTGGGATCGCCAAGAGTGCCGAACTATCTGTTTTCACGATCCGTCTGTTTGTCTTTTCGATAAAAACCGGTCGCAGACAAAGAAGGCCATTCGACGCCACACAACTACAATTAGTCGGTTGCATAATTTTGCACGTGTCACGCAAATACTCCGCGGCCATTAATCTCTCGCCAGTGTCCGGCAAATAATCCAGCCGCGTTTCTTCGGCCTCCTGTTCGCGACCGGGCCAAAACGCGTCGCGTCGAGTCGCGTCGAGGCCAGCAAGCTTGTTACGTTGTTGCCGTTCGTTTTTTTCGGCGAGAATTATTTCCGCGCCGCTTCCAACTCGCGTGGACAAAAAATATTTACCCGACACGCTGAACCGGGCAAGACGGTCCATATGCATTTTAATTATTTCAACGTCGCGACGCTTTCCGTCGGCCACACGGCCGAATGTTACTCACCAGCATTGCGAACGTGTGTTACCGAATGGTTATTCGGATGAACACTTTAGGCAAGACATCCTTGCGAATTGATATTTCTGCACGGAAAATTAAATGTCAAGAAGCTTATACGATTACGTGTTTCATTGGAATTTTGTCGTTTGTAAGTAGTCTCTTCTTTCTTTGCAGTCGCGACACGTATATATATGAGTTACATATTGGAAGTCCGATAAAATGGTACTTCTGTTTGTAGTATTTGATGACAATATGAAAGTATGAATGTGGCTCTGAGAATCGAAGGAAGAAGTACGATAAAGAATTTCTCTGTCAGACTTTATCCATACCAATGTTATACGTAGTTTATCTCAGACAATACACGAAATCGATGAAATGAAACCAAAACCTTTATTTTATTGTGATTCGCAAGACAAATTTTCTACGAGTCGGGCCCTTTTTGAGGATACAACGCTGGAAGTGCTAAGTCCGGTGGATATTTCGGTCGTGTCGATAAATAAAACCTCGTCCTATCGATTCTCTGTTCGACATTTAACCGGCTTTGACGAGGGGTCCCCAGCTTACGGAATCTTCAAAGCGCGGACCATCTACAAAGGCCGCTTGAATTTCCCCTTTCTAGCGAGATCCGTCGAAAGAAACCGGAACTACCGGTTGTGTCTGTCTCGCCTTTGTGACGCAAGAGACGTAAATCCGTACTTCCCGAACGTCCGTTATATGGTCCGTGGAATACGATTGTTTCCAACGGAATAGAGCTTTACGCGATCGTTTTCGCTAACGCCGGAACATTTTTCTTCCTCCACCTCCTCCGATTCCTTCGCTCATCCCCCCACTTTAAACATCCTTTGTAAGCGTCTCAAAAGAATTGTTGTTGCGCGAGAGCTTCATACAGTGAAATAATTGCGTCGGTACCGGCCGATGGAAACAGACCGATCGAGATTTTCTTACTTAGGTTCCATCCTGGACGATTCTTCCAGACAATCGTTCGAGACGATCACCCAAAGACAATTTTTACTGAAAGAAAAATTTCTGTGAATTAATATTTCAAAGTGGAGGAAGTCTCTCCCCCTTTTAAATTGTCAAGGCGATTTGTTGTTGTAGCGATATCGAGAAAATTTACAATGCACAAAGTAAAAATATGATATTCTTACTTAAAATTAGGCTCCATTCGAGATACTCGTCCAAAGACAATTTTAACTACGAGAAAAATTTACGAAGAAGGTTTCTTGATCTTTTACTCTGTCGAACCGGCTCATATTGTTACATAGCGAGGTCGAGGAAATTTAAAAAGTAGCTTCAGAAGATTTGTGTAGTGTGATTCTCATTTTCGGTAAAATGACTTTCGGTTTGTGAATGCGATTTATTCCTGGCGGAATATGTAATCTGAGATGTTCCCGCAGATAAATGGTAATGCATCGAACGTTTGAACACGTTCGGGTGTAAGATTTCACGCAAAATCGGCCGAGAGCAGCGTTCCCTGTTTACGAAAGTCTCGAAACAAGCGGAACCAATCTCTCGATTCGACGAATATTATGATTTATTCAAACTTCCGGGAAAGTTCTGGCCGCTCGCAGACAACTGGAGCTGAATTCTCAGGATCACAATGGAAAATCTGAACTCGCAACGAAAATCCATGTTAAAGCGAAAGATCCGATTACTGGAGTTCTTTCTAATTAATTTCGAACTCCGGCAGAATCTCCCGGGCCTTCCGAGTTAATTGAAGTTTGATCTATTTTTGTGGAAATTTCAGCAACGCGGCGGAGAAAGAAATTTGCGGTGACGCGAAAGTGATCCACTTAGGCGATTGCGAGAAAGGGGCCCAGGGAAACTGTAGGGAAAGTCATAAGTGCGAGGAAGTGCGAGGAAGTGCGAGGAAGTGCGAGGAAGTGCGATGAAGCCGCTGCACAGGGGAATCATTAAAAAGTGGCAACTGGTTAGCGAGACGACTTCGAAAAGAGGCCCGAACCGACTTCGCACCTAAAGCCCATAAATCATTCGTGGTTTTACGAGTTCAGGTTCGAGGCTGTAAACAAACAGTTCACAGGATACGACTGAAGTTCGACGGAAGGAAGCACCGACGAAGCACCTACCGTTACGCGTACGTGGAGTTACACAAGTTTCCGGTTCTACGTGCGCATCTTGGAATGCAACACGGAGTAATTCCTGAAATGAACGACCGATTTACCGCTGGTAGAACTATTCCCTTCGATTTCCAGTTGATTACAAGCATGAAAAAGATCTGCAAAAACTGTGGGATCGAAGTGACGAAATTAGTTTATAGGTCGAGTTTTGTTATTGCTGGAAATCAATCCTGCAAACCAGGATTCGAAAGGTGTTATGAAACTTGCTGCACGGACTATAGAAATTCTTTCAAGAAGAGTTCTGGAAAGTAGATGTTCCGGGTTGAATAGAAGTTTCAAAATATAAAGAGAAAAATTCGTCTGTGACAGGGTCGGGTGTATTCTTCATCCATGTTACAGAACTAACTTCGTCGTTGTAACAAATACTGTTCATAATGCACAGAACTACACAATGTCAAAGACGTATTACAGTTAAGGTTTTTAAGTAATCGTCCTAAGAAATGTTCTAGAACTTGTCTCTATGGAACATTTTTATACAGTTACTAAGATATACTACGTACGTTCAACGAGAATACTTTTGAAAATATGAAACACATATTTTTAAACATGAAAGACAGTTGCATAAACAAGTTTAATTCCTGGCGAAAACTCATCGATGCAGTTGAAGATTGTCCGACACGTCTGACCAAAATCGACCAGTTCTACTTACTGGACACACAGACTAGACGGCGATGTAGATAATATAATATTAAATGTACGATTTCACTGTTTCCTATCCATCAGTCGGTAAAAATCGCAAGTGGCCATGCGATAGAACGTTGTTGAAGAATAAATTTACAGAAACTGGGCACAATTGTACAGATACAATTTGCACGTGGAAGTTTAACAGCAGTCGGTAAAAAGGTTGTAAACCGAAGTAAAGAGACAATAAAAGGCGAGGACGGTAGTGATAGGAGTAGACGCGAGTTTTGAATAAAAGGTAGAAACGACAGAACAGCGTAGACAGAGCTGGTCGGCGCGCAACGTAGTGCATTCATGCGACCATAAATAATGTCAAACTGAAACGACGTGACGCATCGCGGAACACGTGTGATGCTCTGTATATTAGATGACGTGTACTATTCAATTCGCTCTGAACTCGGCCCGGACCAATGGCAGGCACCTGAAACGACTCGGCTGTTATGCTATTCTCACGTACCACCTATGTACTCGCCATGGACCACCATGCACTATTCATGACCGGTTTGGCCAAGGTTCACCAGAACGAACAGCCGTTTCGAGACAGAGCGAGAGGCAGAACGGCTATGGGGAAGGTGGTTATAGCTGGCTTCATGGCTTCCGGAATGCATATTATGCTGCGTTGAAATGATGCATTGTTGAAACGGCGATAAACACATTATCTTCGCTAATTAAATGCTCTGGTATTCGTCGTAAACGGGTCTTTTTGAATCATGGATTGTGCTTCGAAGTAAATTCGAAAACAGCGGCACAAGATGGAAGTTCCGGATGGATCCTACGGCGTTAGAAAGGAGAAGGATCTACACTGCAAAAAATTTAAATTTAGTTATATTCGCGATTCGTTCTATCGTGCACAGTGCATTTAGACAATTTAAGGAACGAAGACTAATCCCTTGACACACGAACTAAATAAAATTCGACGAGTCCAAAGGTATCGTTTACGATACCATTTCTAAAACCTGTCAATATAAATTCCAGAACAAGGTATAAATCCCAGAACAAGAATTCTAAAAAAATCGCGTGAACCAAGAAATATATAATCTGTTCATACGGGTCTGGTGAGCCACGAGAGGCGCACGGGACTCCATTTCCGGCGGCCTGAAAAGCGCGTAGGACTTATTTCTCAGACACCGTCGGAGCTGCGGGCACAACAACGGCTGCGATACATTTTTCATTTACATGGCGGCTTCGAGAGCCGTTGAATATGAAACGGCAATAGAGTTGCGGTCCACAGAGCCGGGGCACGAGCTGAAATCCTTTAAGAAGGTCGGGACACGCATCGTGGGACGGGCAACTTCAGAAAAACGACCGAGGAGTCGCGTTGTCACTCTGAATCGCGGTTGTTTAAATTTCTCGGGATCGCGGGGAAACTTTCCCATTTATGCGTTGTTCGGGAAGCATTATCAGAAAAAAAGTTGAAAGAGAAGAAGCAGCGAGAGGTATGGCAGAAGAGCGTCGCAGAGCGCGTCGTCTCTATTTTAAAGAAATTCAAATCCTATCCGATATGAAAGTTCGTAGAACAGAATCAGCCGCGCGGTGAGCGGTTGTCGTTCGCATGGTAGGAATGGTATGGGGCAACAAGGGGATGAGTGGGGGGCACGACGCATCGGGGAAAAGAAGCTGACACGGCTGAATTGCAGAGCCAATCGGATAAGTGCATTCCTATAGAGCCGAGACGCCCAGTCCAATCAGATATACCGTAGTCTTTGACGTTTCTCATGTCGTATCGCGCGATCTTTCGCGGCCTCTGTCTCCTCCGCGGCCCCCGACGTGCCGCCCCCTTGTCGCCCTCGACTTTCCACCCCGTGTTCACCCTCTCCCCGCTCTCTTTTTCCTTCTATCGCCCCCGGGCATTCCGTCGGGGAATCCTGACCGCCGCGGCGCCCGACATCAATCCGCGGGGGCTCTGTGTAAAATGAGGAGAAAAGCCACGGGAAATGAATCAAACGTCTCCGACGTTTCAATTATTTCCTACGGGCGCTGGCTGCCTGTATCTGCCGCCTTTTCGTCGCTCTCCCTCTCTCCCTCTCTCTTTCACTCGCAGTCGGCTCTGGGAAACGGCTGACTTAACTGGGAAAATAAAAGGCAATTTAACGTAACAGCCGTCTCGTTGTCTGAACAAATGCGTGACTTTCCCTCGGAACACTGTAGGCTGCGTTTCGAGAGGCCGGCGAGTCCGTAATTATTCGATCGACACAGATTTTACACTTAATTCTAGCCGTTTGATAGCGTCACGGAGGAAACTCTTCGATTGTTGGCTAAAATCTGCATCTTATCAACACATTCCTTCGTTTAAATAATGAGCATGTGTGTTTTTTACAATTTATATACCCATAGATAGAAAGTTGTTGAACAATTCCTTGCGTATCTTTACTGTCTGAATAGGCGTAAATTAATAACAGTACCCATCGTCTCTCTCTGCTCCTTTATCCAAATCTCCAAATTTAACCAGCGTTCCCAGACTCTTGTGGCTAACTATGAAAAGTGCACTTTCTGAAACATCAACGACACAATCGCAACCAATTTCGATTCCCAAAAATGATTCTACCCGTAACATAAAGCCACCTGATCTCTCTTCGAAAAGCAGGAAGCCGACGTTCTGGGGCAGGTTATCAAAAATAATGGGAAGCGCTTGAACGAGGGATTTCGCGTCGAGAAGCTAGAGGCATATCGGACTTGCTGATAGAAGATCAACTTTCTTCGGTATCGTAACATTCCGTGGAACCAAAGCACCGGACAAGTAACATCGATCGAGCGATTAGATCGAGCTTCAACATCGAGCTTGCGGATGAAAGAGATGACTGCGTAGGCGGTGGGAGAAACAAATCGAGAGATACCTGGGAGCAGAGATCGTGTGGATCGAATAGGGAAAGCGGACAGGAGAGAGTAGACAGTGCACGGATAGCAGCGTGGACGGCGCGGCGGCGTGGCATGGCTCTCCGTAGGTAGAATAATCGGATAATTAAGTTCCGCGAAATGGAAGGCTAGCGCCTGGGAACCGAACATCGGGCACCGAAAGCTCTCGACAGCGCAACGCATCATCGCTATTCTCTAATTAACGTCGCTAATCAGAATCGCTAGGATAACGCGATTATACCCGACCAGACTGCCGGCTACGAATCTGACGTAGACCGCTCGACTGATTGACCAAACCTGCGAAACCGGTGACGTCATCGAACGGATGTAACTAGCCTGATTCGTAGGATGCCTACCCCGTACGTGCAGTCGTTAATGCGAACGATACCTAATCGCATCTGCCCGCTCTTCTCCCCCGCATAACCCCAACCCCTTCTCGCAAAGCGGCTGTCCGCCGATTCCTGCCCGGATTTACCTGTCGTCCTGTCAGAACCCATTAAAACGGAAAAGTACACCTTGCGCATTCTACTTGAGGGCTTTGACACCGATTATGCACCGATTTCCGACGGTTCAATTTAGCCACGACGAACGCTCCGTTCGTTACTACCATTGTTGTATCGTCTGTACGCTGTTTTCGATGAGCTGCAAAGTGGAGCTCGCTGATTTGTTTCGTTCATTCCGTTTCTCGAAGACTGTGGCAAAATTATAAGCAAGCTAACGAGGTTTGGCGATTTACGTTCATGCTGAAACGTTCGCTATTTGCGACGCATTTATATGCACTTTGCAGTAGTCACAATCAGACTGCGTGTTTTATACATTTTTCATGACAATGACTAAGTTAAATGCCATATCGCAAAGACGATAGATGAACTTAATCATTAATTGAAAGTAGAACAGACAGCATTTCATGCATTAATGCTCGCCATAGAATGTGAAGTTTGATAGCAACAGTGAGAATGAGAAAACTAAAATAGGGAGAGTTTTAAGTTGACGGTAGTCCCAAGAAGGGGATGATTTTACAAAAAGAAGTGTGACGAAAAGGTAGAATAAAATGTTTTCAAACAAACAAGTCACTCGTGCACGAGTTTTAAAAATCAGTAGAATAGGCAGGTAATTGCCAGACACGTTAGCCAATTTCTTTGATTTTTTACAAGACTCTGAGACACACAAATGCTAAGAATACTATACACGTAATATTGAGCAATAAGTTCACGAAAATTGCTATAGGCAATTCTGCTTTCTTGGATAATAAAAAATAGATTGACATACGGTACATGAAACTAAGTGTTGAAATTATTAGCGATCGCAATGCTCTTGAACGACGTAGAAACTGTTGACTATTTACAGAAGGTTTGAAATACTATTCTATTTCTGCCAGCAACGATCAATGATTATAAAAGAACTGGTGGCACAGAATTTTGTGCAACAGCAATGTAAATATTGAATACGTTAAATGAAAAGTTGTAAAGTCAGGAAAAATTGTTCTCACAGAGAAAAAGGAGCGCACGACAATCAATTTCGCGAGGCCGAGCAACATTCGTTGGGCGCGCGCGTCGTTCGGTGTTCGCAAAAATTGGAAACCGTTCGCAGGCAACGAAGTGAGCGTTCAATATGAAGACAGGGGAAACATTGTATAAGGCACGCTACACACATCCATTTTTCGAATTTCCGAATTGCGGTGAATATTGTATTGCAGCGTCGTAAATACAGTTCAAACGAATGTGCAGCGTCTAATTGAATCCATAGTATTTCAGACCGCAATTCCGGTACCGCACGGTCGCCGCACGTTACAAAAACGGATGTGTGTAGCGGGCCTAAGCGAAATCCAACAACCAGTTTAGCTTGACGTACGAAGCTCGATAGGAAAAAAATGACGTGAGGATAACACAAACCGTGACGCAATGTTTGCGAATGAATGAGTGTACGGATCAATAAATCGTCGGATTACAGCTGCGAAATTCTCGAATAACTGGGGGAACCCTCTCGGAGGCCGACGTGATAACTGCTGTAATAAAAAAGACGCTCGATGCCGCATCCTGTCGATCTCGTAATCGCCGATACTAACAAGCTCGTCGTTCTCTCGCTTGATCGCATTCGGAGCGCGGAGCAGCGTATAAACTCTCCGGACCGATTGTCAGAAAGGTTTCTGTGCACGCCGCGAATTTTTCAAACGTCGTTTAACAGTCTCGCCCCGTAAATTCGCGGCTCGAGACTGCAGAGGCCGACTCTCGACGAGAGGGTAGATTGGCAAAAAAAACATACACACACACACACAACAGATAGACACAGCGACAGACACGGATACAGACATAGACGGATACATATACGGTAAAAGAGAGAAGAGGAAGGATATAAAAAAAGGGAGAGGGGCGAAAAAACTAGGAAAAATAGAGGCGCGAGAACTGAAACCAATGCGCATCCGCCACGTTTGCTCAGTTCGGTTTGTCTACCCTTCGTTGACACAGAGTCGCTCGCACACGAGCGAGCGAAAGCCTAGCACGAGCGTACGCCCGCGCGTGTACAGGCTCCTCGTTTGGTCGCCGCTGCTCTGCTCTGGCGGGGGAAAAAAAAGGAATTTATTTTTCCGTACAGTTTGCGCTGTCACGTTTAATTTATCCGTTTCAATTTCTCGCGTGTTTAAAATACATTTCGGTCCGCTAGTTTTTCATACGCGTCGCGCCGCGAAAACGCGCGAGCACATTTGTTAATTGAGACCACTGTTCGCAGTAACGCGCCGCACAAACACGACCGGCAGACTTTCGGCTTTTACGAATGCAATGATGGCGGAAGAGATACCCGGGCTCGGTCAATAAAGATCCAGACTATTAGCCAGCGCCGAATATAAACCAGTGTGACATGCATCCGCTACTTTCGAGCCTGCAAACGCGCAGTTTTACACTCCTGGTGATTAATTGGATGTCTCTTTACACAGTCTTTCTTTGTTCTGTTTTGGATCCTGTCATTGTGTTTGCGTCCGTATGTGGCCCACTATTAACAATTCGTGAAAGAGAACTTCTGGTGAAATTTTTTTCAATGCTGAAAAACAGATTCGTTTAATACGAATTTGTTTGATATTATTTGGGTTTGAGTATGTTTCTTTGTTGTTCCCAATCAATCAGTATATTCGATCCGATATGTTATGATTCGCTATTAAGCTTTTGCGGTAAAGAATTATTTCTAGAGTTCATTTTGAAGGATCGATTGCATTTATTCTCTGAAAAGTATTGGTTTCAATAAAAAATTTGTTGGACGTTATCTGAGAATAATTAAGAGTATTAGTTGAAAACATATGTATGTCCCAGTATTGGGATACTATATGGTATTTGTGAATTCTGATTAATTTAACAAATTATTGCTCGAGGAACAGAGGAACATTGAAAATATAGGATTTCGAGTAGCTCACAATTGTGAAGGCTGTGTATAATTGATGCAACAATCGCAGCAAGAAATCGCATTTGCCCGGGATTCGCATTAGCTCGGTAACAATCGAACGTTATGTGACTTATGGACGGCAGAGCAAACAGTGTCACGCATACGCGCTCGTCTGTCACGGTAGTGAACAAGGAGCCGCCGCGTTGACCGTAGCCAACACAAATTTCCTACTTCCCTGTCGTGTGGTCCAACAGTTTCCAAGCGCATCGGGCGAGTTAAGTAAAGGATCAGTGGTTGGTCGTGATGGGAGGCTGGACAAGGATGTTATGACGTATTACGCTGTGTCGTTGCTACGAAAACAATGTGATTAGTTACTGTAATTGTACGCAGGTAACCAACCCCGTCGGCCCACCCTTTATTCTCCCTTCTCCGGGAATCTCTCTCCCTCCCCCTTCCTCTCTCTTTCTCACTCTCTCTCCCTCTCTCTCTCTCTCTCTCTCTCTCTCTCTCT